>JAKUCM010000074.1:0-35225 GCA_023374145.1 Lepidium sativum | reverse complement strand
AAGAAAAAGTGTAAGTGTGATTAATATTATTGCTCTTCTTTTACAAAATTGGGGTATGTGTGGCAAGAATCATAACTATATATACTACATAAAATATATTAAATGTTATAGATATTTTATATACATAATTATTATATCCAATAGTATAGGTAAATATTAAGTCTATATATTTATAATATTCTTCCCTTACTTATATATCGTTAATGATATATTATGTATTGTCTCATTAAAAATTTTGTCATGGAAAAATTTAATGGGATGAAAATGATGGAAAAAGTACAATGATGTAATCTCTCCCCAAAATGATGGACATCATAAATTTCGCAATTGACGCATTATGATATTGTGAACATGTTTTCTGAATGTTGTAATGGGAAGCGCTTTTGTGAATAGATTTGCTGCATTGTCTACTAAACGAGCATATTGAATATTTACTTCTTGATTTTCTCAAGTTCTCGTGTGTAAGAGAAAAATCTTGGGGGAATATGATTCGTTCGATTGCTCTTAATATAATCTTCTTTGAATTGAGCGACACATGCAACATTATCTTCAAACACTTTTGCTGGTTCTTTATTTATGACTACTCCACTTCTTCTTGTATATGTTGAGTCATAGATCTGAGCCACACACATTCTCTACATGATTCATGAAGTGCAATTGTTTTAGCATGATTTGAGGAAGTAGCAACCAGAGTCTACTTTTGGAAACGTCTGGAAATTGCAGTGTCTCCAATTTTAAAAACATATCCAGTTTGTGATCGGGTTTTATGTGAGTCTGATAAACAGTCTGCATCTACAAAACAAACTTAATCGACATTATAACTTCTGTTATAAAAATAATCCCAAGTCAGTTGTTCCATGGAGATAACAAAATATATGTTTTATTTCATTCCACTGTTTGCGCATAGGTGATGAACTATATCTTGCAAGCAAATCTGTAGCGAATGCTATATCTGATCTAATGCAATTTGCAGGATACATGAGCCCATAAATAGTGTTCTTATAAGGTACTTCAAGACCTAATACCTCTTTGTTATCTTCACAAGGTCGGAATGGATCTTTATCAATATTAAATGATCTATTGACCATTAGAGTACTCAAAGAAGTCGTTTTATCCATACAAATGTGTTTTGAGATCCTTTATTTATAATTCGATTAATATAGGAAATTTTCATTCCGAAGATGCTCGATATGGAGTCCAAGATAAAATTTTGTATGTCCAAGATCTTTTATCTCAAATTCTTTCTTCATATGAGTTTTAGTCTCATCAATTTCCTTTTGAGTTCCAATTATGTTCAAGTCATCAACGTATACATCAATGATCACAAACCCATATATAGATTTCTTAATAGATACGCAAGGACATATTGCATTGTTGGTATATCCTTTACTCAATAAATATTCACTTAAGCAGTTATACCACATGCGTCCTCATTATTTTAATCCGTAAAGTGATCATTGTAATTTAACTGAACATATTTCCTTAGATTTTGAGCTCAATGCTAGGGAAGAATTTCATGGAAAAAGTTCAGTACTAAAGTGAAAAAGCTACACAAAGATCGAAATGGAGCTCCATATAACCGAGAATCAGGAGAGTTCCCGAAGTTGGAAGAGAGTTTCTACGCTAATCCACTGCCGGGTTGTATTTGCGAGAAAAGAGAAGAAAATGATACAATGCGACGGAGATAAACACAAAGAGGTACTTCTGGTAGTATTTTTAGTAGCCTGAGATTTACAATTAGCAAAAAGAAAGGAAGTGTGATTTTTTTGTCTCCTGAAGCTAGAGAAAGTGATGATTAACAATGCTCAAAATTGAGAGAAACTGGTTTCGAATAGACAAAATAGAAAGTAGAGAGATTCAGTATCTTCCTGGAATCTGTTATAAGAAAGGAAGTCTGCGGAAAATGGTCATCCTCAGTCAAATTCTTCAGATGAGTCTTCAGCTTTCAGCTATGCCATGGAGATTTGTGGAAGTGGATAAACAAAACAGGATTCATTGTTTGTAACACTAGAATTGTCATTTTTTTATAAACCAACTCAACGTTTTTGTTGTGTTACACGTATTAATTACAGAGACAATGTATATTGATGCACCTATCTTCCTCTTCTCCGTACTTTCTCTCGACTCTTTAGCCTTCTAATACAAAAGAAGGCTATATAGTTTGTAAAATGTTTTGATTAGCATATTTTTGTAAAATATTTAGTCAAAAAAGCTATTTTCTCTTTGCTCGAAACCTCGATGCGGTATGGGTTGGTGTTGTAATCATTGTCGGATCTTGTTTTAAGATATTCTCTCGGTGGATTTTTAATTTTTTATTTTTCACATTATACTAGAATAAATCATTAGAGCAAAATTATCTCGATTTGCTTAGAGAATTTTATTTTGAAGAGGAAAAATAGATTGAACTATCCGAGAGTAGAGTAACTGTGAAGAAAATAAATGTTGAAAAAAGGTGGAGACAAATTACACATTCTCTCATGACTTTTTTTGTTTAATACACAATTCTGTCATGATTAATTTACATAGTCACGACACAAAACGACAAACTTGTATAAAGAAGAAAGAAAAAAAACTGACCATCATTTCGTCTCTTTGTGTCTCGCAGTCGCAGCCAATTTTTATAATTATTATTTCTTTTCATTTTCTTAAAAATCCTTTTAGAGTTGAAACCACGAGGATCTTCTTTTCTAGTGATCATCCACAATAGTAAAGTTCTTCTTCTTTTTCATCTTCTTCTGCAAAAACTAGGTCTTCTTTCTTTTCTAACTTGCATTTGCTTTCACTGTTTCTTCTTCTATGTCTTCCTTCACCGTTTTTTGCGCTCTGACTTCTTCTCTGAATTTTGAATTTGACCAGATATTAGTTTCTTAAGCTTTTCTGATGCATCTTTAGATTCCGTTGTTTTGGTCTCTGAGAATTACGAAAATTTTGCAAACTACTTTTTTTTCTTTCTCTTTATCCTTTTTGTGATTTCACCCACCGATCTTATTTTAGGGATCTCTCAGTCTTACTGAGTCGCTTCAGCAGTCATCGTTTTTTTTTTGTTCTATGGCTGATTCTTAAACAAACACTTAAAAAGGCCAAAAGTTGGTAATGATTTATTGCAAGGGAATGAATAGAGTCTCTCATTACCTACCCATCACTCTCTTAAATACTTGGGGATAATGTTTTCATTAGTCCTAGATAGATTCTAATTGTCAGTGTCTTGTTTTTACTCCAAGTTGGACCAGCTTTGTCCAACAAAATTGAGAAAAAGGATGGTTCTTTACCAGTTGGGTCTCTCTTTGTGGTGTAAGATTGTTTTCTAGGCAAGAGACTATAGTTGGTTTGTATTCTCAATTGTGGTTGTTATTGATATCTTGCAGTGAAGTAAGCTATGGCCAAAAATGACCAAGGAAGTGGAAGTCCGAGCTGGGGGGCTTCGTTTTTCACGCAGACCTCTGAAGATGTTGCAATGGCTTTTGCTGCTGCAGCCTCTGCAATAAACCAGCCGAGGCCTTCTGTTGTCTTTTCGTCGAAAGATGAAAGTAGTGATAGCCCTCTGGAAAGGTTACAGAGGCAAGTGTCGAAAGCAGTTAAAAACTTGTATGAAACTCCTAAAATGAAGAGTATCATGTACAATCCTGAGATTTTGACCAGCCAAAAGCGTCAGTGGGCGAAATTTCAGGTGCAATATTTGGTACGTCTTTGAACTGCCAATCTCTTTAATGAGGAAGTAACTACATATTCACACTATGATAGATAATCATGAAGGATGGATCAAAAAACATTTTTGTTACTTAATTATGTCAAACAGGATCAAAAGCCATTGAAAGATCCATCAAGGCTTTTTGAAAGCGTTGTTGTGGTAGGACTACATCCTAATTGTGATATTCTAGCACTTGAGAAGCAGTACATTGCACGGAGATCTGAAGGTTCTTCTGGGAGATTGCTAAGTGCACTGGTCTCGCAAAATAATTCCCGTGTAGAACCCGGTCTCGAGCCTCAGGTGAGGTATCACTAGAAAATATATAGTTTCTCATCTGCCAGCTGCTAAAGCTTTACTTTACTTTCAGGTCTTACTAGTGTACCCTCCCGATAGGCAGCCTCCAATTAAATACAATGATCTTCATTCATTTTGCTTTCCTGGAGGTGTTGAGGTACTCAATTCGTTTTTTTCTCATTTCCTACATATTTCACTTCTCAGCTATGTAATACGTGACTACTCTCTGCTGTTTTATATCGATATCATTAGGCTGAAACTGGTTTGAAATGCATATGCCGACTTTCTTTTAAACTGTCTCAGAGTTCTGTGCCAAAATTTTCTCAAAATGTGTTGGCTAGTTCGCTATGTATGTTACTTTTCTAGTACGTACCAAACACTATTGGAGCACTTTAAATTGTTGTTTAATATATTCCAGTAGATCCCTATGTGGGGATCTAATGTTTCTGTTGCACTTTTTCCTTGATGATTTATTGTGTTTATATGTTTGAAATATATGGTTTTACTCTCACTTCTTGTGTCTTTTAATTTACGGGTGACTATTGGTTTCAGGTCCATGCTGTTGAGAGAACTACTTCCATGAGCGAGTTGAATGAGATCATTCTCAGTCAGGTACTTGCCTGATGTGGAGTGTAGATGTAATATTTGATCTTTTTACTTGTTCTAATTTAGTGATATTGTGATAATGTTGTAGATTGTCAACTTCAATTCACAAAGATAAGATCTAGCTAAGAAGATATTCACTAAAGTTTTTTGATGCTAATTTTGCAGGAACATCTTAGACCTAGTGACCTTTCATTTGTATTTAGGTTACAGGTAACCTGTTGTGGTCGGACTCTTTTGTTTCAAAACTTTATTATATTATAGCTTTTCTATATGGATTAGTCATTTTTGTGATATTTTCCCTTCAGGTTGCTAATAATTCGACTTTGTATGGATGTTGCGTACTAGTGGAAGAATTAGTGAACAAACCTTCCAGATTGCTTTCTGCGGTTCTGGATAAAAAAACTGCTTGCTCATCATTAAGTCGCTATGTTCTGACAACTCGCAGATGCTATTGCATCCTTACCAGGCTGCCGTTTTTTGAATTGCACTTTGGTGTGTTAAATAGGTGTGTATGGACTTGCGTCTGAAATTTTGGTTGCCTTCATGCAATTTAGATTATTCTAGTGTGACATAAACAGAATCTATCTTGGCATATGTTTTACCATCCCACAGAAATTGCTTTAATTCCTTGTTGCAATTTTTGAATCTTGAAATCGTCCTCACGCTGATACTTCTTTTGATGTAGCATCTTCTTGGAAGAAAGACTGGAGCATTTGATGAGTGGCATCAGTTGTGCATCTTTAGAATCCCCAACAGATTTCAGCAATAGTGAAAGCTTAAATGATTCATTACCCCAACAAAAAGACTCTGAGGACACAAAAGAACAAACTGTTGAAGCAGGTTCAGAACTTCCTGAAGCTGACGGAATCTCAGATAATGGGACTTGTGAGGTGGATCAGAAAGTTGATTTCAACTTGGGTGTTGAGGATACATCTGGTTCTGACTCTAGCAACTATGTCGCTAAAACTGATGATTCCTTGCCAATTATTAAGCAAGGCAGAGAAAGTTGTTCACCAGATGCTAGCCCCCTTTTTCGATGCCCTTTTTTGGATGAGATCTCTGACTCTAGCACTAGGTACATCGTCAAAATCACTTCCTTCACTTGCTTTCTCGCATAACAAGCAATCCCTTTACCCTAGTCTATTTTTATTAAAAAATTGTTTACTCATCTTTCATCAAACTCCATGACCACATCTCTCTTTATTACTGAATAATGAAAAGTAATACAGTCTAAGGTTTGTTATGGAGTCCCTAATCTCCCCCTAACCCACAAGGCTCTCACTCACGAATAGTCCAAGAGCTGTAATCATTTCCCTTTTATTTTATACTATCTATAATCATTGTTATCAAATCTAACGGTACTCATAAGCTTACTATGATAGTGTTCCATATATATGCAAAGTATTAGGCGGGATCAAAAGATTCATGCACACTGAAACCTTAATCACAATGCATTAGTTAGCCAAATTTTCAATCACTATAAGAGGTTTTGTGATGATTTGATTTTTCTTTGAATTTTCTGCTAAGCATATAACTTTTTGTTTGCAGTTTGGAGCCTGCTCCTTGTGAGAAGAGGCATTTTAGGACAAATGCGGATGATAGTGAGACAAATGAAGCATCCATTTCTGGTCAAGATGATAGAAGTTGTTATCTTGACATCCTTGAATGGGCAAAGGTTTGTCTACATTCCTTTCTTTGAAGTTTTGGATGTGTTTGTCGTCATCATACTCATAATACTGTAACTTAACAAATCTCTTTCAGTGTAAAAAAAATGGGTCGTTGCAAATACTATGTGAGTATTACCAATTAAAATGCCCGTCAAGAGGTTCAACTATTACATTTCATCCTTTGGAGCATCTTCATACCGTTGAGTATCGTAGACCTGATGAAGTGGCATTGCATTCTCCTGAATCAGCACTTGACCTAAGATCGTGCAGCACTAGTCTAGAACTCGCGGAGGTATCTATCCTATCATATCTGTCAATTATTTAATATTTCTCATTATTACATCTGGAAACCTATATATGATTTTCAAGAGACACTTATCTTCCTTGGACTTCAGGCACACACCGCGCTCATGGCTGAGGAAGAAGCAGCTGCACTATCGACATGGGCTGTTGCTTCATTATGTGGATCACTGAGGCTTGACAATGTGATTAGTTTTTCCTATTTTATTTTCATGATGACCTGATGACTATGTGGTTTCTGTGATGGTGCTTCATATATCAAAGAGTGATTAAAAATCACTTTAATCATGTATAAGAGTCTCCTCATAATATTATATTCCCGTTTTATGGTGGTCTCATATGGATTTTATATGCATTATATGTTGGGACTCTGTGGGCTCGTACTTGCAATATGATGATGTTTATGCATTATTTCTCTGGTTACTGCGGCTGATATCTTTATTCATTGCAGGTCTTGATGATCCTAACAGGAGCACTGCTTGAGAAACAGATTGTATTTGTTTGCTCAAATTTGGTAAAGAAACAGATTGGAGTTTTATGTGACATCATCTACTTAGTTTATTGCTATATCTTCAAGTATTGCATCTTCCTCTTGCATATAATTCTCCGGGTTGTTTTGTCTATTCTGTGAAATACGTAGGGAATTTTAGCAGCATCAGTGCTATCAGTTATTCCGGTAATCCGTCCGTTCCGATGGCAGAGCCTTTTAATGCCGGTATTGTCATGTTTCTGTCTGAGTCTTCACTGAGGATCTGGAAGTAATCTAGTATGACTAAATGGCTGGCTTTAATTTCTAGGTTTTGCCAGATGATATGCTAGAATTTTTGGATGCCCCGGTCCCTTACATAGTGAGTTCTTATTCACAATTCCTATGTTGTAAGATCAGTATCATATTTGTTTGTGCTACTTAACAAGTTATGTTCCTTCTAGGTTGGGGTAAAGAACAAAACAAGTGAAGTTCAGTCGAAATTAACAAATGTTATTGTTGTGGATGTTATTAAGAACCAGGTCAGTTTCTGCCTTTGCCGTGATTACCTTCTGCTAGTGATCATATTGCTGGCCTTTTTTCGTGGCCTTCTGAAACAGCAAAATATAGTTCTTATTAATCATATTTCTATTAACAGAACTCCATATGATTTATTGATAGATCTAAAATATCATCCTTGGACAATAACTAAGATCTGCACATGTTCACAGTCTTATGTTTCTAATGACATTTCAGGTTAAGTCATCAAGTATGCCTCAGCTGCCTCAGTATCGAGACTTATATAATGCGTTGAGTCCTTATCACTCAAAGCTCGTTGGAGAAAGCTATTTAGCAAAGAAAAGACCAGTATATGAATGCACTGATGTGCAGGTCTCTGACTTTCTCTGCTATTTGATATCTTTTCTCTGGAGGTTTTCCATGTAACGTGCTATTTTAACCTCAAATCATTAATTGTTTTTGAATATCTGAAGATGGATGCTGCGAAAGGCTTCTTGGATGTCCTAAGGTCGTACTTGGATTCGCTATGCTCTAATCTGCAGTCCCACACCATAACAAATGTGCAATCCAACAACGATAAGGTTTGGTTTGGTTTTTCATTGACCATTCAAAATATTTCCAGCTTAGAGCATCTCTCTTATGTCCCATTCCTTAGTTTTAATATGAAGACTATGTTTTGCTATCCTTTCAAGATGATTTATCAACTTTAGACAGCATGCAAGTATCATTTTTGTTCTTTCTTTCAGGTATCACTTCTTCTAAAAGAGAGTTTTATTGACTCATTTCCTAGTCGCCAGCGTTCATTTATGAAGGTAATAGCCCCTTGCATTCTCATTTGATGCTTCATATTCTAAACAGTTTCCTTATAAGACTTTACTTTGCTAATTGGTATGGCTATTGCTGTTATGACGCGAACAGCTACTTGTGGATACACAACTCTTCTCTGTACATACGGATCTCGTCCTTTCATTTATTCAGAAGCTATAGGAGCAACTACATGTAACGTAAATGCAAGTCTTGTTGGTGAAACACAATACCGTGCACAAACTGCCATTGATTCTGTCTGTAACTTGTTTGAGAAAGTGTCTTTTGGAAAAAGATTTCCATAGATAAGGATTAATACAGAGAATCATTTGTGCCCTTCAATTACAGTTGGTGTTTTAACTCTTAATGCGTAATGGGCAACAAATGTTTCGTGTGCTTATGTTGTGCAAGTTCAAACACAAGTTGTTCACAAGCAAAGTGTATAACGAACGATGTACGAGTTTAAAGAAGGTGAGGAAGTTATGAAATCTACTAATGCTTGTGGTTAAGTTTCGTGCTGACTGCGTATTTCCCTCCCTACAATACTTGCCGCAAATTCATTAATGTTGTGGACTTACAAATTGGCTTTGAAATTTAAAGAACAAGGAATAATGTAGACAGACCAAATACTAAACAAACTCTTAAGCTTTGCCTCTTCTATCCGCACGACGAGAGACACACCATAGAGAATATGAGTGTTTCAAACTCTGAATATAGGACAATAGGTTCCTCCTCCTTATCTCCGGGTTTCTATACAATTCTCATACCATACCGTCTTGAAAATAGTCTGAATTATTCAAGAAACCATCCACAATAACACTGATATCTTGCAAGTATTGGTAGACAAACTTGAGTCTTGATACTTTCTTGCAAACTGATTTATCCAAATATTTAATTTCATTCCCAAAACAATTTTGAGCCTTAAACCATTTCTCTGTCCTTATTCGAAAAGTTGCTTAATGAAACATATTTTATTTGGTTGGAAAACTTGACTTTTCTCAACACCTTTTAGACTCGGCAATAAATAAACAAAAAATCTTGGTAAAAAATAAATCTTATTAACGGCATAATTCGGTAAATCTCAGCAAAACTTAAGCAAATTCAATATTAGGAAGTGGGAAAAAGCATTAAAAATCCAAAAGTGCGAGTGACAGAGAGTTTGGAAAGCGACAGATGTACGGACACTAGAACAAGTCCTTATAAAGATAAACACAAAACACAGAATCTATTCTCAAATCACAACACTAAAGACAATTGTACCAACCACACACACAACCACAAGAGAGAGAGAGAGAGACAGAGAGATCAAATGGGAAAGAGAGCAAATGAGAGTGTTAAGAGAGAAGAATTAACCAGAGGAGCTTGGACCGATCAAGAGGACAAGATCTTAAGAGAATATATAATGACTCATGGCGAAGGCAAATGGAGCACTCTTCCTCTCCAAGCAGGTCTTAAGAGATGTGGCAAAAGCTGTAGACTTCGATGGAAGAACTACTTAAGACCAGGCATTAAGAGAGGAAACATTTCTTCTGATGAAGAAGACCTCATTATTCGTCTCCATAATCTCCTTGGAAACAGGTCTTTATCGTTCTTTTAACTAAAAAGTCTTATATTTTGAAACAGATGATGAGGAAGTAAATTGATACGTAAGAATAATAAATTAATGCAGATGGTCGTTGATAGCTGGGAGGCTTCCAGGCCGAACAGACAATGAAATAAAGAACCATTGGAATTCAAATCTTCGCAAAAGGCTTCCCAAAACTCAAACAAAACATTCAACCAACGACAAGAACAGTGGTTGTGTTATACGAACAAAAGCCATTAGGTGTTCAAAGTCTCTTCTTTTGTCGGATCTCTCTCTTCAGAAGAAGCAGATCAGTAGTAGTACTAGTATCACTCCACTTCCTCCTCTCAAAGAACAAGACATCGATCAATCTTCGTTGTTGGAAGATCTCGAGTTCGATTTCGATAGAATCCAATCTGACTTTCTCTTTCCAGATTTGATGGATTTTGATGCTCTTGTTGTTCCTTCTGAGGACATTTTGGGAGATTTGGTTCCTGCTGCTCAACCTAATCTTGACCTTAATAGACCTTTCACTTCTTATAACCATCGTAGCGACGACAATGAAGATTGGCTCCATGACTTCAATTCTTAAGCTCACCCAAAAACAATCTTACATATACGGATCATGCAGCACAAATATATTTGTATTCTCTTAAGTACGCTTCTAATTAATTTCTAACTTAAATATAAATTAGAATTCTAGTGTGATGGAAATGGTTTCTCTCGTCTTCTTCTTTTCTTTTTTTCTTTCCAATATAAATTTATCCAATGAAGATTACTGCAATTGCGCAATGAAGATTAACTTTATTAGATTTACTTTAATTAATCTTTTGCATGCCCAAATGATAGAGCTTTTATGAGAGCCTAACTACCGCTTAACCACCCTACCCATAAATTCCACTTGCGTTATTGTTCTTGGTGAATCGAAGCCACATTATAGTATTGTATAAACAAATTTCACTCTAGGACTCCTTATTTGTAATTTTTAAATAGATTTATTTTTCACGTATAGAATATATTTAGAATTTTAAAATATATTCAGGTTGATTGTTAATATATCTAATGAAATTAACATGAACACGTTAATTACTTTTGTTACATGTTAAAAAAGTTACAAAAATGCTTTTCGTATTTATGGAGTACAATTTACATTATATATATATTTTCAATAAACTATGTCTTTTTCAGATAGAACTAGTAGTTGAAATTTTAACAACATGAAACCTTAAAATTCTAAAGCTGATAAGACCAACATAAATTTACGATCTGATGAACCTAAAGACAAAAGATTAACCATCAAGTTGACTAAAGATCATGGTAAAGTTCTTCATTCGTAGATTGTCAAATGCTTCGAGACTGCCTCTACATAACAACAATATTATCCACACTCAGCTTCCCTAGAATAACAACAATGTTTAATTGCAGCAACTCTAGTTGAGCTGGATATGAATGGATGAGTGTTTTCAAGAATGCATTTTGTTATGTATATTTTTAACAACTCAAGGATTCTCTTTTTCTGTACAGTTCGGGTCTAGACACTCGCAAATAGTGCTTACAACCTTTCTCATGACATTTTACCACAAATCTCTCCAACTATCTGAATTTAATAGTTTAAAGTCATAGAATTCCTTATGTGAAGCTCTCAACACATAAATTTTGTACTGTACTCTATATTTATGACCTATTCACAGATCTCTACCATCTCCTCATTCCTTATTTTTTGTCATGCATCTCCTCATTCCCTTTCAAAATTATTTTCTTCTTCAATGAATGGAAGCACAAGATATTCATCCACATTGTCATCCAAATGAGCATCATCATCCCCATTATCCTCCCCTACGTCTCACTATTTCCAGCACCAACATTATCAATTGTCTCATCAACATCTTCCTCTTCTACTTCATCGCAAAGAGTAATCAACCCATCCTAAAATCTAGCATTTGAATTTGTGTCTCGAAAGTTAACACCAAATGAACTTACTCCCTCTTCTTCTTCTTGAAACTTCCCCTTCACAAGTACAACACTTCTACATTCTCTTTATCAATAGACGATAGGTAACCACCGACATCATCATCATCCAAGATGTATAATTGTTTCTTAGCTCTTGCTACCAATGGAAAGTAGCTCAGTTTTATTTTGTCGTTAGCTCCATCTGTCCCAATTTTCCAGCATATCATATCCACTAACATTGAATATGTTACATCCTGATTGAATCTGACTGAAGCAGCTTCAAAGTTTCAAGCTTCAACCTTCAACGACCTCACTTCTTGCTCGATTCAACAACTTCTTCACAGAAGCACATCTCAAGTTGGAAGCTAGAGGAAACCAGTTGAGTCGTGCGGGAAGAAATCATTAGAATTGGGGAAGCAATTTATTTCTCGGTTCAGTTTTCTAACCATACCAATTTTAACTAAAAAATATTAAAAATAAACTAGTTAAACTGAAAAACTGAGTGTAATTCAGATTTTACACATTTCTGTTTTTAAAAGAGAAGTATAATGGATCAGACAATGTACGCAAGACAGGAGTAATGAAAGATGGTAGTAAATTAGGCGATGACCCACCTTTACAATTTACAAATTTTCAGGAAAAAGACAAAGAGAAAATGACAATTTTACCTTTCATTAAAGTTAGTAAACATGATTTAAATCTAAACTATTAGTAAAACCCAACAACCACTACACTAGATGTATATTTCATGCGCTACAAAAATTATAGTTTTGATTGCAAAATACTATAGCGGCTATTATAAATTGTTTGCGGATTTTGGTTTCAATATGAAACATTAATTACTAGAATAGTTCAATATGATCCATTAATTAGTAGAATAGTTTCTTTTTATCCTTCAAAATGTGCAAATGTCCAAAATTTTCTACAGTGATGTTTTTATTACGAGAATGCCATTCTTAATTTATTTTTTTCTGTTTTAGTTCATTTTCATTAAGAAAATACCAATATAATATATAATTTTTGTTTTTTAAGAAAAAAATTGATATTGAAAACCTTAAAAATTTCTTCTTCTCTCCGCCGTGTGTCTTCTTCTTCTTCTCTCTTCTCTCTGTCTTCTTGTCTTCGCCGCCATTCTTTTCCGTTGTTATCCTCCACCACTGTTCTCCTTCAGCGCCATTCTCCTGCGCGATAAGTACATGTTCTCCGCCGTTATTCTTCTTCTTATGTTTGAAATTTTGTTATCCGCCGTTATTGTTTGAGTGTGTATTCGAAATTTTGGAGATTTGTTGTTTTGGCTTCACTTCAATGAAAATTGTTATGTAGGTTTTCAAGAAAATTTATTGTTATGTAGGTTTTCATGTAATTGCTTATGTAGGTTTATAAAATAGTTATGTAGGTTTTCTAGAAATCTTTTGGTTGCTCTAAATAGTTATGTAGGTTTTCATGTAACTGCTTATAGTGGATTTGTAGGCTTATTAAAACGATTATAACAAGTTTTATTGTGTGTTGTAGACTAAAGGCAGGGAAGAAGGATTACCTTAAGAGATTATTTTGGCCACGACAAGGTCCAATCAAAGGAAAAACTTAATTCATAATTGTAAGCTTCCAGAGTTTGAAATGATGCAGCTTGCAGTTGGGGATTAGAGACAACTTCTCAGTTGGAGTACTTCTCAAACTTGCAATGATGAAGTATATATGGTCGCCAAAGCTTGTGGATTGGTTGATAATGAATCAACTAAGTGTTAGTAGGGACAATGAAGTTTGGGTCCTGGTAGGTTGTAGGCCAATCAGATTTCATCTTCATGAATTTGAGGATATTACTCATATGAATTGTGGAGTGGTCGGAGAAGGCTTATGTGTGACCGTCTGACATGAAGAATTATGGAGTGCCATTGGGACATAACCTACTTTAGGGCCTGATTTTGACGAACTAATATCTGTCTTATTAAAAGTGCAGGTTTGTTTGGCAACTTTTGGTACGCTTGTTTCATAGGTTTATACTGAATGCTTTGTAGGTTTATAATTCATGCTTTGTAGGTTTATACTTAATGCTTTGTAGGTTTGTATTTAATGTTTTGTAGGTTTATATGTACGGACAATAGGTTCATCAATATTTGTAACAACTCATGCGTTATAGGTTTATCCCTATTGTCTAATGTATGTTATCAATTATATATATACAACAATTGGTCACTGGATAAAAATAGGATGCTTGGACTCTAATTCATTCTTCACGTCGGTATTTATAGCTTGAACCGAGGCAGTAGGCTTTCCCTTTCAGTTGCTAAGATGGTGCTTGATTCAGAGGCTTTGGAAAGGTACCCTTGGGGTCGAGAGGCCTTTAATGCTTTGATGGAATCCATCAAAGGTGCATCAATAAATATGGTTTTTATGCATTGAAGTTCATAGAGTGTTTGGCCCTTGAGTGTCGCATGAACAATTTGGTTTATATGACTGAGGCCTTGGATGAGGTTGAATGTGAAAGCGCTCTTGCCTTAACTGATCTAAATCTACGAGGAGAGTATGATGGTGATAAAGGATGTCAGCTAATTACACACACTCAACCAGCCTCATTACAATAGCAAGTACGGTGATGTTATATAATTTTTGGTAGTTGCAAACAGTATTAACATCATATTATTATGTTGGTCCTTTTGTGATTGTCAGGATGTAGTCCTAACACGGCGATTATGAAGGTTCTAATGGATTATCATTGTTTACTATTATCTTGATCTAGAATTATCAACAACGTTTTGTAGGTTTACAAACATTTTATGTAGGTTTTAAAGGGTTACAACTGCTTTTTTTGTCCTATGTAGGTTTACTGTTATCTCGATGTAGGTTTATCAATAACATGTTGTTGGTTTAAAAATGTTTTTATGTAGGTTTATAGTTAAAGGGTTACATTTGATTTTTTATCCTTTGTAAGTACTATTGACTCGATGTAAAATTATCATATGTTTTGTAGGTTTGCTAGGTTTGCAAACATTTTAATGTAGGTTTAAGCAAACACAAATGATACATTATCAAACACAGATGTATATAATCAAACACAAATGATACATAATCTAACACAAATAGTAACATAATCAAACGCAATAAGCTAATCAAATGCAAGCAAATAACAAGTTCATTGAGTGCATGTTCTGCTTTTATGCCCGGGTTTTGTACATTTTGTACAAGTATAAATTTTCCTTGGAAATTTTGTAGGTTTTACAGCCTCTAGCACACCCTTGATTCACGAGATCTTTGGCTTCCATGCTTGTTTACATATAGAAGGAGGCTTACAAACCTTTGCACGCACTTCTTCACGGACATGTGTCACAGAATCTTTGGGCTTAACACATTTTGAATAGGCGTTGTACAAATATGTTGTGTGGTAGTTAGCATGAGTAAAGAAGACTACGGGCATGCTTGCATGTTCAGCTGCAGCTAGGGCGTGGACACATGGAATTTTGTCTAAGTCAAACCTTTAGCAGAAAATATTTTCTTGGTCAAATTGACAACATTGGTTGGTGAGACGTTAGACACTTGTGTTTGATGTTCATATATTGGTTGGTCTACTATTCCCCCTCAAATCTCTCTCAAAATATTCTTAGAAAATAAAATAATTGGTTCCCTTTTCCATTTTCTCTACCTCTTTTCTCGACCGGGTGGTCAAGATTTCATTTGAAAACTGTTCTGGTCCATTTTCTGGACCCAAAAATTTCGCTTTGAGGTGAAATTCCTTCCTAGAGGCTCTTTTCCTCTCTTTTTATACTTCCTTACTTCAAGATTTTGGTCCCTAGCTTCCACATATCCAAGAGTTGGCTCCAATCTACCTAAAACACTAAAAAATGAATACAATATGCAAATGTATGATCCTAAGACTCTAATGCATGAAATTTACAAAATAATAATTAAAATTGAGATCAAATGAGTCTTATATGAATGAGAATGATGCCAAATGTCAATCAAAACTAGCTTAATATTCACATATATCACCAACCACTAATCAGAGTAGACCACCCCAAGTTGAATTTTCAGCAGCTGAAGGAAAAATTGGTTGGTTCTATTGACAACTTAAGAAATAGGTGGTTTATTCAGATTGTTCTCCCTCTTCCATTCAAAGGATGCTCGACGTTCTGACAGAATTTCATGACTACCAAGTATTCTCTCTTTCTCAGCGGGTATCTTGATTCTTATGCAGCGAGCGAAGCTATAAAAACATATCTCGATTGGCTCTCTCCTGATAAGGTTTCTTGGGGTTTGCCTTATGCTTCCCTACCTTTTGTAGGTTGAATTAAACTCATTACTATTGTTATATTTGGGACGGTTAATTTTCAAAGCCAGCTTTTCAGCCTTCATAAGCAGTTCTACCGTAAAGGGAACTCCTTATGCTTAGTGTTCTTAAAGAAGAACAAATCAAACTCCACTCAAGTATCTCGTGTCTCTTGGCAAAATGTTTGCACGACTACAAATGAAGGTTAGCTAAGGATCATGCATCTAATAGAGTTTGAAGTGGTTTTTTCAAAGTAGATGTGGAATTTCTTCACAAACTTTGATTCCTTATGGATTGTATCGATTTGGACTAATGTTTTTTACTGAACCTAGAGCCAGGCCACAACATAAGCAGTCTAGTCTAAGTCATGGATTATATGACTTTAAAATTTTAGGATCCAGAAATTTTAAAATTAACTTTTTTTTTGTAAACTTTTATATTTTGAGTTTTTCTCCCACGTTATTGTTGTTTTGAGTAGGAAGTCTTTAATTGGCAACCTTCTTTAAAAAGATTTACAAAATTTAGCAATGAAAAAATATCTTTTTAGTCCCTGGTTGTTTTCCTCTATTGAAATTGTTTTTTTTTAATTCAAATCTAGTATATATGGAGTTAAAAAGAAAAAAACCACGGTCAATTACAAACCAATACAAACATGTTAAAGTGATTTCTCCTATTCAAAAATTATTTAAACAAATTAAACAAACACGTTTTGATTAACACGTTCTGTGGAAAAAACTCCACCACTTTGATAATTATTGCTATGATAATTATTCTTCACCATCGACAACTAAAAAACCAATCCCATTCAGAGGTTTAAATCGTTAACTGATATGATCATTGAAAGCATCATGAAAGGTAAGGAGAATTTGTAACTAAGTAAAGGAGATCGCGAGATAGATTTGGAGATTTTAACTGGACCAATTACAAGATCTGAGCTAAACAAATCAAGGAGAGCATCTATAGATTTATTCAAGGGATTTTGGACAAAGAACAATATGAAAAATCCATCGGACTTTATACTTGCCAAGTCCAACCCACTTTGAGCCCTTTACAAGTCCAAGAGAAGTCCTAAATCATGTCTTAAAGTTCAGCCCATGAATAGTGATGAATTTGAAGAGACTAAAATACATTTTGGAGGCCAAAAGTTCAATAGTCATTCTCATTCAAGTCCTAATAAATTGTGTCATTTACTTAGTATTCTTCACTCTAATTTTCAAAGATATTCAATAATTCTAGAGAAATCTAGAGAGTCCTTTCTTTTATTTATAAACTCATATAATTCTCAGTTTAAAGGATCCAACTTTTTAATCAATAAATTTGATAGTGATTTTCTTTTGTTCTTTGTGAACTTATTTTCTTGGTGTGACATATTCAATGGATCAAACCGGTTGATCAAGTATTTTCCACCATATTTGTGTGGCCATTCCCAACCATTGGCGTGAAGGGGCGAGTCGAAATAACAACAATCTTCGGTTTAATATACCAAAGGTGGGGGCTACTCGAGTCTACATATCGTGGTTCCACCACCTTGCTTGATTGAAAGCTAGTTGAAACAACAATTTTCTTAGCTTTGATATACCTAAGGTGGAGTTACTTAAGTTCTTTGAAGAACAAGGATTATTCTTACAACTTGGAGTGTCGATTTCTTCTGGATTCCGCGTCATTTTCCTCTTGAAAAAGATTTGACCTCAAACCAGGTTCAAATTCATCTGCATCAAAAGGAATCAAGTCAGAAATGTTGAAGCTAGAACTAATTTTGTACTCACTTGGCAAGTTTATCTTGTAGGCGTTTTCATTGATCTTTTCCAAGACTTGAAATGGTCAAATGGCCCTTGGCATCAGTTTAGACTTCCTTTGAGATGGAAATCGTTCCTTCCTCATGTGAACCTAAACTAAGTCTCCGGGTGTAAAGCTCCTCTCACGCCTTCCCTTGTTGGCTTGCTTTTAATATCGCTTAGTCTTTTGCTCAATGTTAAGCATTGTCTTCTCATGAAGTTTCTTGACCATCTTATTTTTCTTTTTCCCATCTAAGTTCATAAGCTCATTGATAGGTAAAGATGATAAATCCAATGGAGTTAAGGGATTAAAACCATACACAATCTGAAAAGGTTAAAAGTTAGTAGCCGAGTGGATGGAATGATTATAAGCAAACTCAACATGAGGCAAACAATCTTTCCAAGTTCTGATATTCTTTTTAATTATAGTATGCAACAAGATGAATAAAGTCGTATTGACTACTTCAGTTTTTTAGTCTAAATCAAAGAGACTAGAAGGAGAGGATGAAGAGGCCGAAAACCTTTAAGATCAAGAAGAAGAGTCAAGGCTGAAGTTGTTAGGTTTTTAAGCAATTCGACAATTATCAATTGACTAATCTAGCAAAAACCCTAAGCCCTAGATCTTGTATTAACTTAATTGAATCTGAAAAATAGGGAACTTGATTATACCTGAAGTTTGATTGGTGCAGCGGAGATAAGATCATGTATAAGATCAGCAAGTGCTTCAAGTGTAGCAGCTCTATTGATAGTCCACACACACGCAAGTAGGAGAGAAGTTTGCTAGAACTTTTTGTGCAATTCTCTTAGGATTTCGACTTGTGCAATCAGCGGCTATGGTTTCTTATTTCATCAAAAACGTGCCCTATATCATATATATAGAGAGTTTAAGTTAACCTAATTAATTCCTAGTTGAACTAGGATTAATTTAGGCCCAGTCCAAAACACCTAATTAATTCCTAGTTGAATTAGGATTAATATAGGCCCAACCCGAAAAACCTAATTAATTCGTAGTTGAATTAGGATTAATTTAGGCCTGGCCCAAAACACATGTTCTCATCCGAAACCATGTATTATTATGCTCAAGTCATGAATCATTCCTATAATGATCATTCCCTATTGAATTGTCTCCATTTGCTTTTGTGTGTGACCCAATAGGATCATATAGTACTAGCAGTGAGTATCTTAACTCACAGATTCTAAGTGGACTCTAGCAAGCCATTACAACCCCTAGTACCATATGACTTTGTCTAATCTCGATGTTAGAACTGACCACACAAGTAAGTACAAATGATTGTAGGACATTCCCAACAATCTCCCACTTGTACTGGAATCATATATTCCCAAAATCCCTTTGTCTCCATATCTCTATCTGCTCTAAGGCAAGAGTTCGTGTCATCCTTATTTTAATGAGCCTGATCAATGTTCATCGAACTTGAGTTTGTACTGATAGAGCAAACAAGCGTCTTTCACCTTGTTTGAGCACGACCATGCATTTTATAGTATCAAATCTTTCGAAGGGCCCAGAGATATCTTTCTCCCGTATATAGGAGGGACAAATTCCATCTTGTTCCATCCTCTCTTCCTTTCTCACATTTCATGATCTGTCCAAAAAATTCCTTTATAACCACCAGTTACGGTTGGTGTTTGAAATTTTCAAAACACACCAATTGATGTGCAAGAAAACAGCATGAACTGAGGTCTAAGGACTATGCTCTATAGTCGTATGAGAATCTCTTATGACACTCATTATACGATCTCGTAGAGTTCTCATAGCGGGTCATTTTCAATACTATGTTCATGTGACACACATCTATGTGATTGACTTGATACTTATTATCAATGACTCCATGAAACTTAGTCATCAGTCACCTCACATACTAGTCTATCTCGTTATTAGTATCCCACTTTAATAACCATTGACTAGAGAATGAAATAATTCATGCATTTTACGCCTATAGGGTTTCATGACCAAGTCATCAACTTGATGACCTATAAGAATGTCATGATTCTTTTGGGATAAATATTTAATACAAGTATTAAATAGAAATGAAATAATTTCATTAAAACATAACCAAAGTATGTTTATAACATAACATAAAACTATTATAACTCCCACTGAAACTAAGATTACATCTTAAGATACCTAAGGCCTATGCCATTGGCATGACACTCATGCTTAGTCCGTGAAAGTACTTTCTTCAAAGGATCAACGACGTTCTATTCGCTTGAAACTCGGCTGATATTCACGTCTCCTCTTTCAATGATATCTCTAATCTGATGATATCTCCTTTCTATATGCTTGGATCTCTAGTGCGATATGGGCTCCTTTGCCTATGCAATGGCTCCATTGTTATCACAATACAGCGCCACCGGCTCAGCAATACTCGTAATCACACCAAGTTCAGAGATGAACTTCTTTATCCAAACAACTTCCTTCGCAGCTTCAGAAGCAGCGATGTATTATGCTTCAGTACAGTGCTTTGCTTCGAACTCTTCCAGCTAATTGCACCGCCATTCAGACACAAGACGCAACCGGACTGAGACCGGGATTCATCCTTATCCGTCTGAAAGCTTGCATCCGTGAATCCACTAATAACCAACTTCTCACTTCCTCCGTACACCAAGAACATATCCTTAATATTCCTCAAATATTTCAGGATGTTCTTGACGGTAGTCCACTGAGTCTCACCTGGATTTGATTGGTACCTGCTTGTCATACTTAATGCATAAGCAACGTCTGGACGAGTACAAATCATAGCGTACATGATGGCTCCTATTGCGGAAGCATAGAGAATCCTATTCATGCGTTCTCGCTCAGCAGGTGTCTTGGGACACCCCGTCTTGCTTAGAACCATACCATGAGACATTGGTAAGAAACCCTTCTTGGAATCATGCATACTGAATCTGCTCAAGACCTTATCTATGTAAGTGTCTTGACACAATCCGATCAGCGTTTTAGGTCTATCTCGATTGATCCCGATTCCAAGAATATAGGCGGCTTCCCCCATGTCCTTCATCGAGAAACATTTTCTGAGCCAAGCCTTAACGGACTCCAGCAACAAAGTGTCATTTCCGATAAGTAAGATATTATCCACGTACAACACAAGAAACACAACTGCCCTCCCATTAAACTTCTTGTATACACATTTTTCTTCTTCATTCCTAATGAAGCCAAATTCTTTGACTGCTTCATCGAAACAAAGATTCCAACTCCGTGATGCTTGCTTCAATCCATAAATGGATTTGTGAAGTTTGCACACTTTCAATTCATAAATGGATTTCTGAAGTTTTCATCATAGTCAACACCGTTGACTTGTTTGAAACCCTTAGCTACCAGTCTAGCTTTATAAATCTGTATGTTACCATCCACATCAATTTTCTTCTTGAAAACCCATTTACACTCGATGCTTTCGCACCATGAGGTAAATCGACCAATGACCAAACTTGGTTTTCTGACGTGGATTCCATTTTGGATTGTGTGGCCTTTAACCACTTTTTGGAGTCAGGGCCCATCATTGCTTCTTTGAAGTTTGCAGGTTCATCGTTGTCAACGATCAACAAATCCTATCCTTCAATCACGAGGAATCCCAGATATCTCTCAGGTTCATGACGTATTCTACCGGATCTGCGAACTTCAGGCTCTATAGGTGTTGATTCGACAACATCTTGCGAGTCTAACTACTGCTCTTCCTGTACGGATTGAGCAGCTTCCTATAACTCACGAATTTGTTCGAGTTGTACTTTAGTCCCACTGTTTTTCTTAGAAAGAAACTCTCTCTCAAGAAAAACACCATGTCGAGCAACAAACACTTTGTTCTCGGTTCGGTTTTAGAAATAGTACGCCTTGGTTTCCTTCGGATAACTAACGAAGAAGCATTTATCTGATTTCGGTGCAAGTTTATCGGATATTAATCGTTTCACATAAACCTCACATCCCCAAATCTTCAAGAAAGACAGATTGGGAATTTTTCCCGTCCACATCTCATATGGTGTCTTTGCCACTGATTTTGATGGCACTCTATTCAGCGTAGACGCATAAATTTCTAGAGCATATCCCCAAAAGGATAACATAAGATCAGTGTGACTCATCATTGATCAAACCATGTCAAGTAATGTTCGATTCCTCCTCTCAGACACACTATTCCATTGTGGTGTTCCAGGAGGAGTGAGTTGTGAAATAATTCCACAATCTCTCAAATGGTCGCTGAACTCTTGACTTAAGTATTAACCTCCTCGATCAGATCGAAGAACCTTAATACTCTTGCCAAGTTGATTTCGTACTTCCTTTTGGAACTCTTTGAACTTTTCAAAAGATTCTAATTTGTGTCTCATTAAATAGACATAACCGTATCTACTGAAGTCATCAGTAAATGTAATGAAGTAGTTGAAATTTCCTCTAGCAATTAGGCTCATCGGACCGTATACATCGGTATGTATAAGGCCCAATAAATCGCTGACCTTTCATTGAGTTTGTTGAAAGGAGCCTTTGTCATTTTGCTCAATAAACAAGATTCACATTTCTCGAATGATTCATAATCAAATGAGTCCAAATGCCCATCATGATGAAGTTTTTGGATGCGTTTCTCGTTTATATGCCCTAAACGACAATGCCAAAGAAAACTCGGGTTCGAATCATTTACCTTGAAGCGTTTGATATTAATGTTATATATAGGTGTAGATTGGTCAAGAATATAAAGCACATTCGATAATGGGGCGCTGCCATAAAATAAGTCATCTCGAAAAAAGGAACAATTTTTGTTTTTAATCGAAAATGAAAAACTTCAGTATCCAAAATCAAAACAGAAAAAATGTTTCTTGCTTATAGCAGTACATAGTAGCAATTTTCTAAAACCTAAACTAAACCATATGGAAGAGACAAATTATATGTTCCTACGGCTAATGCAACAACTCTTGCTCCATTCCTACACGTAAGTCCACTTGCCCCTTCTCCAAGCATCTACTGTTGCTTAGACCCTGCATATTAGTACAAATATGAGTACCACAGCCGGTATCAAGTACCCATGAAGTAGAACTTGTTGAAGCAACATTTACTTCGATAACAAAAATACCTGAAGGTGCGTCATACTGTTTCTTCATATTCTTGTAATATTCCAAATATTTTGTGCAGTTTTTTTTCCAATGCCCTTGCTCGTTACAGTAATTGCAAACGTCCGTTTTAAATGTGCCGGGCCTGGTTCTGGGTATGGATGTGGCCGGCTTCTTGTTCACAACCGGGTTAGCTTTAGCCTTTCCTTTACCCTTGTCCTTCCCATGTTTCTTAAACGATTTACCCCCTTGCACTACGAGTACAGGCGGGGTGCCCTTCTTCACATTCGGCTATGCTGTCTTAAGCATTCCATGCAGCTGAGTCAACGTCTTGGTCATGCTTTTCATATTGTTGTTCAATACGAACTGGTGATAACAAGACGACAACAATTGAAGTATGATGTCCGTAGCCAACTCTTGGCTAAGGGGACAATCTAGTTTAGCCAGATTATCAATATAACCCATCATTTTCATGACATGACTACTCACCGAACCATCCTTTAATAGTTTGCATTCGATGAGAGATTTCACCGTTTGGTATATCTTATGTCGTGCCTGTTCCTGAAACATTCCCTTCAGGCCAGTCATGATCTCGATGAGCGACACCACATTCTCGTACTACACCTGCAGTTCTGAGGTCATGGTTGTAATCAGGCCAGTCATGATCTCGATGAGCGACACCACATTCTCGTACTACACCTGCAGTTCCGAGGTCATGGTTGCAAGCATCAAGCATTGTACATATATCACATCATTGAAATGCTTATCCCAAGTATTCCTAGCTGCAACAGTGGCATTGGCAGCCGGTCTAGGAGGCAAGACTTGTTCCAAAACATAGTCTTTCTTCTCTTTCCTAAGAACAATTCTCAGGTTACGGTACCAACTCAGGAAATTCTTCCCATTCAACTTGTCCTTCTCAAGGACAGATCGAAGGGAAAATGAGTTGTGGTTATGGTTGTTGTTATTTGCCATAGCTGAAATTAAGAGAGGTAAGGAGTTTTAGTTATGATTGTTTAAGTGTTGAGAAATCTTAACATATTTAAGAAAACTCACATTGTGTTCAATCAATAGTTCCTTGATTGAATACAATGATCCTGAGATCCACATTTCAGAAAAATCTGAGTGAGCTGAGCTTATTGCCCAAACCTTAGTTATTTAGGTAATCAACTTATTTGCTAGTTATATCACATATATAACTCTTGGTCGTGATTTGACATCTCATATGCCAAAATCACTCCGATGTCTCAAAGCTCAAGACGGTCTTGATAGCTCACTCAAGTAAACCAATCTCATAATCATATGGTAATGGTTACCATCTGCCTCACCCATGTCAAAGTAGGTACCTAACCCGAGCCACCCCACCATACGATGAAACGAGTCTTGACAGTTGACGTGAAGTGGAAAGACATCAATTTCTTGATATTTGTTTGAGGAACTAATCTTTAACTTGAATGTATATCATATATGCACTCAAGAGGGTTAAAAGAGGATTTTAAAAACCAAAGAAATCAAATCAAAGGCTTTAAAATTTTATTTATGATTTTTCTAATCCTGACCCTGTGCTGGTTGGCACTTGCTGGTTTTTCTTCAACTTGGTATAATTTTTCTTACACCGATTGCGAGAAAACCAGATTTGGTTTAATCTTATTAAGCCGGATCATTTAGGGCTATTTTAAATTAGGTTATATTTTATCTCAGTTTATCACATTAGAACCTTGAAACCATAAACCCTAATTTTCGATTTCAATGAAACCCTAATTTTTCGATTTCAATGAAGCCCTAATTTTTCGATTTCAATGAAACCCTAATCATACAATTCTAATTCAATTAAAACAAACTTTTAATCAATCAACCAAGCATGCAAACATCAGATTTCATTAAGGTTACAACCAACTCTGATTGTTCGATTTCAACAAAACCCTAATTTTTGATTTCAATGAAACCCTGATTTTCGGTTTCAATGAAACCCTAATCATGCAATTCTAATTCAATTAAAACAAACTTTTAATTAATCAACCAACCATGAAAACATCATATTTCATTAAGATTACAACCACCTCTGATACCACTGTTAGGTTTTTTAAGCAATTCGACAATTATCAATTGACTAATCTAGCAAAAACCCTAAACCCTAGGTCTTGTATTAACTTAATTGAATCTGAAAAATAGGGAACTTGATTATACCTGAAGTTTGATTGGTGCAGCGGAGATAAGATCAATGTATAAGATCAGCAAGTGCTTCAAGTGTAGCAGCTCTATTGATAGTCCACACACACGCAAGTAGGAGAGAAGTTTGCTAGAACTTTTTGTGCAATTCTCTTAGGATTTCGACTTGTGCAATCAGCAGCTATGGTTTCTTATTTCATCAAAAACGTGCCCTATATCACATATATAGGGAGTTTAAGTTAACCTAATTAATTCCTAGTTGAACTAGGATTAATTTAGGCCCAGTCCAAAACACCTAATTAATTCCTAGTTGAATTAGGATTAATTTAGACCCAACCTGAAATGCCTAATTAATTCGAAGTTGAATTAGGATTAATTTAGGCCTGAACCAAAACACATGTTCTCATCCGAAGCCATGTATTATTATGCTCAAGTCATGAATCATTCATATAATGATCACTCCCTATTGAATTGTCTCCATTTGCTTAGGTGTGTGACCCAATAGGATCATATAGTACTAGCAGTGAGTATCTCAACTCACAGATTATAAGTGGACTCTAGCAAGCCATTACAACCCCTAGTACCATATGACTTTGTCAATCTCGATGTTAGAACCGACCACACGAGTAAGTACAAATGATTGCAGGACATTCCCAACAGAAGTCATCAAAGACAAGGCCGAAGACATCCCAAATGAACTCCAAGAAGGAGGAAAATGGCCATGAAGGGACCATAAGGGTCACCAAATAATCAAAGGATCAAGAAAAAGTCAAAAGAAGATGTTCTGGAAAAGTTAACGTTTTGGACCAGAAAGTAAATGGTCGGTCATGGACCGCGGGAAGGTGATATGTTCGTATTTTGACCATTTTAGCAGCATATTTTAGGTAGATTTACATCCTCATTCATAACATTTTATGCACTTTAATGTTTCTTAGGAGCATTTTCACATATATAACGCATTTGGAGACACTAACGTGTAAAAGAGTTGGATTCGGAGCATTTTGAGGTAAAATTGGCTTAAAGGCTACAAGTATGATCTCAACGCGTAGTGCCTGGACAGAAGACCCTGAAAACTGAAGTTGGATTTGGAACATTCTGGCATAAGATTGGCCCACGAACCCGAACATACGCCTGGAAAAATAGAAAGCCACATGCCCGGTGAGTACAACCTAACCGAAAACACATGCCCGGCTCGCCCCTCCGACTCGCTGACAAACCGGCGAGTGTCAAACAGGCGAGCACATCACTGAATCAACACCCGAATTTCCTTTTTTCTGTTTTTTACCAATCCGTGTCAGATGCTGACTCGGATTAGGGCTTCTTTATGTTTTGGGGTTTCATAAATACCCCTTATGCGAAAAACGCAGATCGATATCTCTCAATTGATATCTCTCAACTTTTAGATCTTGAAACTTTTATATCTTGAATCTTAGACAAACTTTTACAACTTTTAGCATTATTCAATCTTTGAATTGTTTTCTCTATTTTTCTCTTTGCCTCTGTTATTCACTACTGTCGTAAATCCAGTTTGTTATGTTGAGAATCTGAAGGAGTTAAGCCTATTTTCTTTTTCAGTTTTCTAAGTTTTTTTTATCTGTGTCTTTTTCTGCAATTTATGGGTTTATGTTCGTTGTCATGAGTGAGTAGATCCCTAAGGGTCTTATGAGGAAGAGGGTAGATCTAGGTTCAATTCTGGTTTTTAGCTTGTTTAGGCATTCTGAAGTATAGATCTAGCTATTTGTTTGATCTTAGTGCTGGTTTCATCTTGATCACATGAGACTTGATCCGCTTGAACCTAGATATGAGAAGTTTTAGGGTTCTAAGCCTAGGTGCAGTTAGGGCTAACATTCCTATCCAAAGAGATTGGCCGTTTAGGTTGTTAGTTGGTTGATTTGAGAACTCGTTCATACTGCCAACCTGCTGAGAAATCTCCAAAGAGATTTGGGTTAGATCTCAGTAGGTTAAGATTTCATGTTCATGAGAATGACTTGTTTACCTTGTTTCTATGTTTCTCCGCCGTAGATCTCGCTTAATAGGATGGTAGACAAGCCCATGAACCCTTAGTTGGACCAAAATCACTAACCTTTCTTCCTCATGACCCTGTTTTAATTATCTGATTTTCGATAGTTCATACCCTGCTTGCTCTATTTAGCTGCTTACTCTGTTTTTCTGTTTGCTCTGTTTCTGCTAGTATTGATTGCTCTGTTCAACGTTCACTCTGAACTCTGTTCAATGTTCACTCTAAATTGTGTTCAACGTTCACCCTGAACTTTGCTCAACGTTCACTCTGAACTCTGTTTAACTTGAACTAGACTGGTTTCACATATCCCTTGTGCTAGCACCGCACTTTGGTTTGATTCCTATTGCACTACAATAGATCTGACTAACAAGCCCAAAAACCTTGTGTGTTTCAGGTACCAACGAGTTCACCCTGTGTGTTGATGCAAACGAGATCCAAAGGTCCTCTTGAACCACCCAGATCTTTAAGTTCAATCAGATTTGCGAATCTGCTTGTTGAGGCTGTAGACATGGCTGACACAATGACACCTGAAGACACTACAGATGGCTCATACACACCACCCCCACCCTATATGATTCCACTAGTTTCCAATCCACCATTGAGACGAATCTGACCTATTGGTGCTGGTGATGCACCGTCATTGCACACACCGAGACGAATCTGACCTTTTGATCCTCTAGACCATTTAGATGAGTTCGAACGGGTATGTGGTTTAACCAGACTTAGTGGAGTCTCAGAAGACGCATTCAAATTGAGACTTTTCCCTTTCTCATTAGGAGATCGAGCGCATGTATGGGAAAACACCTTCCGCAGGGGTTGATCACAACCTGGGCTGACTGCAAACGCATCTTCTTAGCTAAATTTTTCTCAACCACTCGCACATCCAAGCTTCGCCATGCTATCTCCAACTTTGCTCAATATGGTACATAATCGTTAGCTGATGCTTGGGAAAGGTATAAAATGTACGAGTCACAATGCCCCCATCACGGTATATCTGAAGAGAGCATCCTGAGTCAGTTCTACAGAGGCCTTCATTCCAGGTTGCGCATGCTATTGGATACAGCCAGCAATGGGAACTTTCTGAATCAAGATGTTAAAGATGGTAGGAATCTGATTGAAAATCTAGCTTCAGCGGATGGCCAATATGGTGAAGACTTTGATCGTTCAGCGCGTGGTATAGCGGATTCTGCATCTTCACAATTGAAGGATCTGAAAGCACTCAATAAGAAGATGGATAGGTTGTTGATGGTGCACCACAATCAAATAGCAAGAGTAGTGAGGATACCTTCGAGGACGATGCACAGGTTGCTGAAGTCAGTTTTCTACAAAACCAACAGAGCCACAAGCCATGGAGCAACAACTGGAAGCAAAACACCAACCTCTCCTACAGAAGCAACAACGTTGAGAACCCACAAGACCAAGTCTATCCCCCACCAGTTAAGAAAGCATGGATTCTACGCAGCCAATACAACCACATTTTTCAGCCTGCACAGAATGCACAACATGCACAACCAACCCCATCAAAGGAATCCCCTGATGTTTTGGAGCTTTTTCAACAAATTAGGTAGGGCCAAGCAACATAGGTTGCAGAGTTCAACAGGAGGTTCGCTGAGATTCAACAGAGGCTGGATACATCACATAATGATCTTTACTGCAAGTTTGAAACTTTGAATGCTAGGTTGAAGTATATGGAGAGTCATCAAGCTTCTTCTTCTATGAAGACTACTGGCCAATTACCTAGTAAACCTGTCCAAAATCCTAAGGAATACACAGCTCAGTCATTCACTCTCAGAAGTGGCAGACAACTACCTTTGTGAGACAGTACATCGACTTGCATTGAGGACAGTGAGGTTAAAGAGGGGGAGGGGTAACAAACCTAAAACACACCCCTTGAACCCGAACTCGACACCCTAACTCGCTGACACGAACCTCCTAGGATTTGAGCTTGACGAAGGTTTGATCGATTTTGTGATAAGGGAAGGATCTGGTGTATAACGTGAATGATGAAGAATGGAACAGATAGATGTCGAGTTTGATGAGATATTACACACTCAAAAGAACTCTAAGATCTCTAGATACTACACACTAGTGATCAGTAACTAAGGATATAACAAGCCTTAGAAGAATTCAAGAGATTAAACCCTCAAAAACGTTTTTCTATTTAGAATGATGATTGAATGAGTTTTACAAAGCAAACTTAGGTATAAATAGAAAAGAAGCCACAAAAATTAGGGTATCTTTAGGGTAAAATCATGGGCTTAAGTTATTAGCCTAATGGGCCTAAGGAATGTGTAAACCCTTCAGCCTCATTAAAAATCTTAGTGTAAAACCCATTGGGATAAAACGTACTTAAGGGAAAAAGAGTGCTGAATGGTTTACACGCCCATTAGCTAACCTTCTTGAGTGCTTAGTGTAAGCATCAAGGTATGCTGTTCTGGAGATTCAGATGTGTGCATCTTGGTGAGCATTCCTTCAATAACTTGGTTCAACAACTTCCTTCTAGCTATAGTCATTGGTCCACTCGATATTGCTACTTCCAATTCAGCTTCATCTTCATGCTTATCCGCGTCTCCCTTGTTGTGTTCTCCATGTTGGGGAGTTGAGCTGTCCATGATCGCATCATCCCCTCCCTCTTGAGAAGGATTTGTCCTCAAATCCGATTCATCTGCAACATAAGGGATCAAGTCAGAAACGTTGAAACTAGAGCTGATATTGTACTTACCTTGCACATCGATTTGGTAAGCATTGTTGTTGATCTTCTTTGTCACTTCAAATGGTCCATCGATCCTAGGTATTAGCTTGGACTTCCTTTCAGCTGGAAAGCGCTCATTTCTAAGATGAATCCACACCAAGTCTCCTTCTTGGAATTCCATATGGCGCCTTCCTTTGTTGGCTTTCTTGGAATATAACTTCGTTTTCTCCTCTATGTTGATTCTGGCCTTCTCATGTATTTGTCTCACCAATTCAGCTTTCTCCTCACCATCTGCACTTATACTCTCACTCAAAGGCAAAGGGATCAAGTTTAATGGTGAAATGGGATTAAATCCATAAAGAATTTGAAAAGGAGAGAATTTAGTGGCAGAATGCATTGAATGATTGTATGCAAACTCTACATGAGGTAAACAATCCTCCCACGTTTTCAGATTCCTTTTAATGATAGCACGAAGCAAGGTAGACAAAGTCCTATTTACTACATCAGTCTGACCATCGGTTTGTGGATGACATGTAGTAGAAAACATGAGCTTAGTACCTAGCTTAGACCAGATAGTTCTCCAAAAATGACTAAGAAACTTAGTGTCTCTATCTGAAACAATAGTTCTAGGTATTCCATGCAATCTAACAACTTCTCTAAAGAAGAGATTAGCAATGTTCAATGCATCGTCGGTTTTTGGACATGCTATGAAATGCGCCATCTTAGAGAACCTATCGACAATCACAAAAATTGAATCTCTACCAGTTCTAGTCCTAGGCAAATCTAGCACAAAATCCATAGAAATATCAGTCCAAGGATGCATGGGAATAGGGAGAGGTGTGTACAAACCGTGAGGCTGAATCTTAGACTTAGCCTCTTTGCACTTAACACATCGACTGCACACCTTCTCTACATCTCGCTTTAGATGTGGCCAATAGAAGTGGTCTTGTACAATCTTAAGGGTCTTAGCTATCCCGAAATGTCCCATTAATCCTCCTCCATGTGCTTCCTTAACCAGCAGCTCACGAACTGAACAACAAGGTATGCATAGGCAATTTTCATAGAATAGAAAACCGTCTTGTCTATAAAATTTCCCTGCAGCAAACATAGCACACAACTTGAAGGGTTCTTCAAAGTCTTTGTCAGTCTCATATAACTCCTTAAGATGTTCAAATCCAAGTAATTTGACTTCCAAAGTAGAAAGAAGAGAATACCTTCTAGATAGTGCATCAGCCACTATATTTTCTTTACCTTGTTTGTATCTTATGACATATGGGAAGGTTTCTACAAACTCCATCCATCTAGCATGTCTCTTGTTGAGCTTCTGCTGTCCCTTAAGGTACTTGAGAGACAAGTGATCGGTATGTATGACGAATTCTTTGGGCCAGAGGTAGTGCTGCCATGTTTGTAGAGCTCGAACTAGTGCATACAATTCCTTGTCATAAGTAGCATAATTGAGTGTAGCTCCTCCCAATTTTTCACTGAAATAGGTGATTGGCTTCCTTTCTTGCATTAAGACTACACCTATTCCTACACCAGAAGCATCACATTCAATCTCAAAAGTTTTATTAAAATCAGGAAGAACAAGAACTGGTGCATTGGTGAGCTTCTCCTTGAGCTGTTGAAAAGCGACCTCCTGGGGCTTTTCCCATTTGAATCCTACATCCTTCTTTATCACCTCTATAAGTGCTGCTGCTAGGGTGCTGAAATCCTTTACAAATCTACTATAAAACCCAGCCAATCCATGAAAGCTACGCACTTCTCCAATAAACTTAGGACTCGGCCATTCTATGATGGCTTTCACTTTCTCTTCATCCACCTTGATTCCATCTGCACTAACAACAAAGCCTAGGAACACAAGGTTATCCGCACAGAAAGTACATTTCTTCATATTAGCATATAACTTTTCCTCCCTAAGAACTTGTAAAACAGTATGCAAATGCTCAATATGCTCGGAAATGCTTCCACTATAGACCAGAATATCATCGAAATATACTACCACAAAAACGCCTATAAATGCTCGAAGAATGTGGTTCATCAATCTTATGAATGTACTAGGTGCATTCGTAAGCCCAAATGGCATAACTAACCACTCATATAACCCATGCTTAGTTTTAAATGTAGTTTTCCATTCATCCCCTTCTTTCATCCTAATCTGATGGTATCCACTCTTAAGATCTATCTTAGAGAATACAGTGGAACCATACAACTCATCTAGCATGTCATCTAGCCTAGGAATAGGATGTCGATACTTTACAGTGATGTTATTGATTGCTCTACAGTCGACACACATTCTCCAACTCCCATCCTTCTTTGGTACCAACAGAACGGGTACAACATAGGGGCTGAGACTCTCACGGATGTATCCTTTTGCTAGGAGCTCGTCAATCTGTTTTTAAGATATTACACACTCAAAAGAACTCTAAGATCTCTAGATACTACACACTAGTGATCAGTAACTAAGGATATAACAAGCCTTAGAAGAATTCAAGAGATTAAACCCTCAAAAACGTTTTTCTATTTAGAATGATGATTGAATGAGTTTTACAAAGAAAACTTAGGTATAAATAGAAAAGAAGCCACGAAAATTAGGGTATCTTTAGGGTAAAATCATGGGCTTAAGTTATTAGCCTAGTGGGCCTAAGGAATGTGTAAACCCTTCAGCCTCATTAAAAACCTTAGTGTTAAAACCCATTGGGTTAAAACACACTTAAGGGAAAAAGAGTACTGAATGGTTTACACGCCCATTAGCTAACCTTCTTGAGTGCTTAGTGTAAGCATCAAGGTATGCTGTTCTGGAGATTCGGATGTGTGCATCTTGGTGAGCATTCCTTCAATAACTTGGTTCATCAACTTCCATCTAACTCTAGTCATTGGTCCACTCGGTATTGCTACTTCCAGTTCAGCTTCATCTTCATGCTTATCCGCGTCTCCCTTGTTGTGTTCTCTATGTTGGGGAGTTGAGCTGTCCATGATCGCATCACTCGCCACACCCACAGACGAGTTGAACACCCTCATGCTGTCCATGACCCTGTTTTAATTATCTGATTTTTGTTAGTTCATACCCTGCTTGCTCTGTTTAGTTGCTTACTCTGTTTTTCTGTTTGCTCTGTTTCTGCTAGTATTGCTTGCTCTGTTCAGCGTTCACTCTGAACTCTGTTCAACATTCACTCTGAATTGTGTTCAACGTTCACTCTGAAGTTTTTTTAACTTGAACTAGACTGGTTTAACATATCCCTTGTGCTAGCACCACACTTTGGTTCGATACATATTGTACTACAATAGATTGGACTAACAAGTCCAAAACCCTTGTAATCAGAAGGCCATCGGGTTGAGAGGCACGCACCGCGGGAAGGTTTTCATGTACCGCAGTATGTGGTCAACAGACGGATGGGAAAGTTAACGTACAAGTTGTATAGGAAACATGTACCGCGGGTAGGATCTGGTATGTACCGCGGTCAAGCTCAGTACATACCACGGGTCGAGGAAGTGCATACTGCGGGTCGAGAAAAGCTTCCCTCGGTACAATCAACGACAGATTGAAAAAGTCAACGTTTTTGTAAATCTTCCAAATATTAATTCTAATCAAATTGGATGTTATGGAAGGCTGTTAGGACTTAAATGGAGCCTAACTAGACTCAAGAAGACTGTTGGAAGGTTAAGGAGACATGTGACTCTCATTTATGCTAAGTTTAAGGCTAAGGAGATGTCACTTTCAAGTTTGGGAACTCCACTTCCTCTCTCCTCTCCAATGGCCACAAAGCTTTGGATTTAGGGTTTCTTTTGTGCTAAAGCAACCTTATTGTAACTCTATAAATAGAGCTTGCATCTCCCATTTTGTAACTAACTCACTTAATACAAAAGAAGTATTTACAAATTCTCTCTTCATTTAAGCTTGGGTTAGTAGTTTGCAATGTAGTTTCTAGGGTTAGTTGGGTCATATAGAGGCTTCCCAATGATAAAACTCTACCCAAACACTTATAGATCTCCATCAAACTCTTCTTGTCCTCTCTTTATGTTTATGTAAATCTAGATGAATGGTTCTTAGATCCGAGTTCTTCTTAGCACACAAACTTCAAATGTTGTGATGGTTTACTCGGAGTAGCCAACCTAGATCCATTCATTCCTTGCTAAGATTGAGTTACTCCATAATAGTCTCGGATTTACTCAGACATTTATGTGTGGATTCGACCACAACATGGTATTTCCACACTCTTGAGATCGAGTCCATCTTTTAAGTGGTTAGATTCACCAAGTGAAGTCTATATGGTTTATCTTGAGCAAAGTCTCATAAAAACCAGCATGGTATCAGAGCCACAAGACCTTGGTTCCCATTAAACTCGGTTCTCTTGGTTTTCTTGTTTTTATGTTCTTCATCTTGTCCAATGAATCAAAAGAAGAGGACATGAGTGGAGTTCTTGTTTAAGACGATTTGGGACTTCTCTTGGACTTGTAGAAGGCTCAAAGTAGGTTGGACTTGGCAAGTATGAATTCATGTTGTTCTTTGTCCAAAGGGCCTTGAATATATCCACAAATGCTCTCCTTAATTTGATTAGCTCTTGTTCTTGTAATTGATGCGGTTGACCTCTCCAAAGCTCTTTCGCGATCTCCCTTGCTTAGCTCCAAATTCTCCTTAGCATCCTTGCTGCTTTCCATAATCATATCAGTAACGATATCGGAAGCCTGATAGTGGAATGTGCTATGTTAACTGATCCAATGTAAGGAATTTCTACCGTCGTTTTCTTAAATCTTCCACTCCTCATATTGGATCATTCGACTTCTATCTCTCCTAATAGCTTCATTTTTCTCTTTTTATAGGGAATTTTTATGGTGTCTTCTCTTATACCTTGGACTCCTCAGATTTTATTTTTTGAATTCTATTCTCTCTATGACTCTCGGAGAATTCGTATTGAAAGAGTGACCAATTCTCTATCTCTTAACTTTACTTTTCCATAAACACTAATTATTTTTTGTAGCCAATTCCAGATTCTTACGATGGGCCAAAACTTCTACCATTGCAAAGCTAAGACAATCAGATATATAGCTTCGAGGGTCTGAACACGAATGTCAGGATCAGTTACTAGTTCACAGTTAATGGAAAGTGCACTTCCAAGCTAAGGTGGCATTTTAGATATATCTTGCTCACTGTATGTCTAATTAAAGTAAAAACTTAATAATCAAAAACTGCTTTCTCAAAAAACTATAAAGCAAAATCAATAAACCTGAAAGCCAATAAGCATACTTCATATTAGATTGTTCTTACTTCTTAGGGTACATTAGGCATCATTAAGGAGTAATCCGCCAAGGTGTTTTAAACATACTCCTGTTTTTCGCAATTGATTTGTTGAATCAAACTGCCTAATAATCTGTTTAAGTAGTCTCCTCTTTGGTTCCAGTAACATTTTCC
>JAKUCM010000073.1:0-29936 GCA_023374145.1 Lepidium sativum | reverse complement strand
TATTAGATTGAATAATGGTTAGTGTTAATACAAATGTTTTAGCACCGGAAAAACTTTTATAATTAAATTTACAAAGTTTTAATCACGACATTTTTTACTAACTGAACAAAAAAAAAAATTTGGAATTTTTTAAAACCTATCAATCAAGTAGATGAAATAGATTTAAATATGTGCAATTATTTATACTTGTGTTAAATAAATTCTATGAAAGTAATGATAATTAACTCTTAAGTGTTTATTTAATGAAAAGCACAACTCTCAAGTTAAAAAGAAACTAGTGGTTCAAGTAATTTTTTATATTTGATAAAGAGTAACCAATAACAAATAGGTGTCGTCATGGTGAAAATAAAATTAATTTTAAAAGATGTATTTGATATTAAAATTAGATTATAATTATAATTACCTTGACAATAAAAGAAAACACCTTCTGAGTAGTTATTTAGTAAAAAACATACTTGTCAAATTAAGAAAAAATTAATTATTTAAATAATATTGTTTTCATTTATATGAAATGTAACCAATAAAAATATATGTATGTTAGTTGTTGATAACAGATATAGAATCATTTTTGTATAGATTGTTATGTGGGTTTAGGGGGTGCATTTTGGTTTAATTTTGGATATGGTTTAACTTCGGTTCGATTCGATTATTTTGACTACATAAAAGTTTTAATCAAATTTAACCAAACTCAGTATAGTTTGGTCTTACTTCAAATTGTTTTATATTTAATTTGAATCGGTTTGGTTTAGTTTTATTTTGGTTTGACTTTAATCTGATTAATAAAATTCACTTAATAATTGTTATATCATATTATCATGTAATACAGTTCAACAATACTTTTATTTTAAATTAATCTTATAAAAACAATGTTAGAGTTGTAAATAATTATGAGACAGCTGATAAAAAGTAAAAATTAAAAAGAACAACAATAAACCATAAAAGTAGAAATTCGGCTAAAATGTAGAAGAAAAAAAATCAAACATGTTAAGTATGAACGTAGGGTAGTAATATATATAATATAATATAATATTATTACTAAACAAATAAAATAAACATATTGGTTTATGCTTTGGCTTTAAACTGAACTGAAATAATTTAGGTTGATAATAATCATAACCAAACAGTTCTTGTGTACGCTCTCGTCTAGTTAGATAAGTGGAAATTCGGTTGCTGGGTTTGCTTCGGTACGATTTGGTCAAAATGCCCAATCACTTATTATATAACTTCTATAACAATTATTATTAACAAATTATTAAATTCAATAATGTTTAGTGTTAATAAAAATTATTTGATCAATAATTGTTTTAACATCGACAAAACTTTTATAATTATATTTACAAACTTTAATCAAAGATTTTTACTAACAGAACAAAAAAAGTTTGGATTTTTTTTAACCATATAAGTGAAGTACATGAAATAGATTTAAATATTTAAAATTATTTATGATTATGTTCATTAACTTCGATAAAAAAATAATTAGCCTTTTAGTGGTTATTAAGTGAAAATAATAAATTCTCAAGTCAAAAGAAAACTAATTTTGTTTTATACTTGAGAAAAAATAACCAATGATAAATACTCCATCTGTTTTTATATAGTTGATGTTTTAGGTTTTTCACACATATTAAGAAAACATTAATTATTTTATTTTTTCTAAATAAAATATATTTTTTCACAAGTTTCAACACAATCTAATCAATCACAAATCAATCTGTAGAATTTAAATAGTCAAAAACACTAAAAACACATTAAATTTTGTCTAGAATTCTTAAAACATCAATAAAAATAAAACAAATATTTTTTCTAAAACATCAAGTAAATAAGAACAGAGGGAATAAATTTTTTATTGGTGAGAATAAAACTAATCTTATAAGATTTCTTTTCAAATTAAAAGTTGTACCTGTTATAACAGTTAGATTATTATTATTATTATTATTATTATTATTATTATTATTATTATTATTATTAAAGCCATACACATAAAAACCCAATTTTTAAATGGTTATTTAGTGAAAAACATAATAAAACCAACTTTTAACTGCTTATTTATTGAAAACATACAATTACTAAATTAAGAGAAAACTAATTGTTCAAATAATTTTATTTCTATTTATATGAAAGGTAATTAAAAAAAATATGTGCCTTTTCAATTTTAACGTGGTATAAAATAAATATTCCGATTGTTAATATATGTTTTCACTTATCATATAGGTTCTGTAACAATTATTATAAACAGATGATTAAATTGAATAATGGTTAGTGTTATTACAAATGTTTAATCGACAATTTTATTGAAACCAACAAAACTTTTAAAATTAAATTCAGATGGATATCAAAAATTTAAATTATATAACATGAAAATATATATAATGTTACATTCCAAACTTGTAAATTAACTATAATTTTTCCTGGATTTTATTATCATTTTTAACTAATATATTTTCAAACCTGTTAAACATATAACTGTTAATATGTATTATATTACATGATATTGTGACCGAGAGGCTTTTGCTATTAGATGATATTGTGGTAACAAAGTAAATATTTCTTTGTCTTCACACATTTTTATATCTATTTATATTTTCTTATAATTTGAAATTTAATTATCAAATTAATTTAGATTTGGAGAAATTCATATCAATTAAGTATTACTGAGTGTCGTTATTTAAATTATTTGAAACACATTTGGTTGTGTCATTTTACTATAAACATATTTGGTTATATTTTTTAGGTTGTGTCTTTTTATTGTATCCTGTCACTTATGAAAGAAATTTTCTATACTTGTGTTTTTATACTCAAACTTTTCACTTATGAAACTTCTTTTTGGCCGTTGTGTCTTTTTAAAGTAACTTTTCACTTACAAAAAATATTTTGTGTTACAATAATTTCTCACTTATGAAAAAATACATTCAATGGTTATGTCTTTTTATTATAACTGGTCACATATAAAAATACATTTTCTATGGTTGTATAGTTTGTATTATAGCTTTTACATGTTTAGTTTGTCATTAAAACTTTGCATAATTAGATATATGAAGTGTAGTGAACATAAACAAAACTCATTGATAAATCGTTTTTTCCTCTGGTCAAACTATCGAGGAAACCTTCCTAAAGTTGCAATAACAAAACAAATACGTAAAGTTTCTCTTTGTATTGATCGTAAAATATAAGCTCAAACCAATCAATACACAAACTCTTTCTCTTGTTCGTTATATCGTATTATACAAGCTCATAATACTCCATATATATATAGACTCTTTTCCACACTTGAAAAGGATCTATCTCTTATCATATCTAAACAGAATTATTTACCTCTAAATCTATCTAGAATCTTTAGTCTTATCTTCTACTTATTAGGCCTTATCTTTAAACTTTATACATCTTAATAAAGCTTTAACTTAGGCCTAATCATTTGAAGCTTAACCAACATTCTCCCTTCTAAGCTTCATTTCTTCTTTTGAGAAACACTTCAATCCGATAAGATCTCTCATTTGCTTGAAATGAACTCTTGCCAACGCCTTTGTTAATATGTCCGCGAGTTGTCTTTCTCCAGGAACAAATTCCACCTGAATCTGTTCGTTACTTATACACTCTCGTATGAAATGATAACGCTTGTGAATGTGTTTACTTCGTCCATGAAACACCGGATTCTTTGTGAGCTCCAACGCTGACTTGTTATCTATGTATATCACTGTCTTATCGTGTTTCTTAGCTGTTACCTCACTTAGTAGCTCTTGTAACCAAATTGCTTGCTTTGAAGCTTCCGTTGCAGCCATAAACTCTGCTTCACAAGATGAAAGAGCAACTGTTTTTTGCTTTTGAGAGCTCCACGATACTGCCGTTTCTCCATAGTAGAAGATGTGTCCTGACGTACTTCTTCCATCATCTATATCAACATTGTGACTGCTGTCACTATATCCTGAAAGCAAGTTCGTCCCTCCTTTCTTGTAGACCAAGCCGCAGTTCGTAGTGCCACTTAAGTATCTTAGAATCTGTTTTAATGCCCTTCCATGTGACTCTCGTGGCTGATGCATGTATCTACTAACCATTCCAACCGAGAAGGCCAAGTCTGGTCTTGTGTGTAACAAATATCGTAAACAGCCAATTGTCCTTCTAAAATCGGTTGCATCAATTTCTGGATCCGATTCTCCTTCCTTGCAAAGTTTCAGTCCAAACTCCATTGGAACATGTGTTTTGTTGCAGTTTTCTAGTCCAGCTTCTTGTAGTATCTTCTTTGCGTAGGCTTCTTGCTTTATCTCAATGCCTTCAATGCCTTGTTTAACTTCGATACCAAGATAGAAACTTAACCTTCCTAAATCTGACATTTCAAAATTCTGCGACATGTTTTTCTTAAACTCTTTGATGATTTTAAGTGTGCTTCCTGTCACAAATAAATCATCCACATAAACTGCAAGAATAAGACAATGTGTACCTTCAACTTTTCTGTATACCGAACTCTCTTTAGCACACCTCTCAAATCGTAATTCTCTCAAAATGCTATCGAGCTTGGTGTTCCAACACCGAGGAGCTTGTCTTAAGCCATATAAAGCTTTTGCAAGTTTGAAAACCTTACTCTCTTCTCCCTTCTTTTCAAATCCAGCTGGTTGTGAAACATACACATCCTCGGTCAAAACTCCATGTAAAAACGCAGTTTTAACATCCAAATGATGAATTTCCCATCCACTTGAAGCCGCAAATCCCATGAGCAATCTTATAGTCTCAATGCGTGCTACTGGCGCAAAAACTTCTTCAAAGTCAATACCGGCTTCTTGTGCATACCCTTTAGCAACCAACCGAGCTTTATACTTGTTTATTGACCCATCAGCATTCTTCTTCAACTTAAAAATCCACTTCAGCCCAATTATATTTGTACCTGCGGGTCTATCTATCAATTTCCATGTCTTGTTCTTCTCAATTGAGTTAACTTCTTCTTCACATGCTTTCTTCCACTCAACTGAATCTTTTGCCTCCTCATAACTTAATGGTTCATTATTGAGAGAGAGCAGCAATCTCTCACATTCAGAGTTTGCAAGAAGCACATAATCGTTTAAATAGGAAGGTATATGTCTTTCTCTTTGTGTCCTTCTAGGCGGCAGGTCTGCAACTTCTTCTTCTCCACCTGCAGCCTCTGTGACTTCTTCTTCCCTACCTACAGCTTCTGCATTCTCATTCACGTCTTCAATGTCAGTTCCTTGGCCCGTAAACTCCTCACTATCATGATCATCATCCCATGGTAACTGAAACATTCTCTGTTTTGGATTATCACTTTCGTCTTCCTTCCACTTCCATGTTTGATTTTCAGCAAACATTACATCCCTACTAACAACTATTTTCTTTGTTGTTGGATTAAGAAGCCGATAAGCTTTTGATCCAGGTTCAATACCGAGATGAACTAGAGGCTGTGATCGATCATCAAGTTTCTTTAATCCTTCTGTTTTGACCTTTGCATAGGCTAAGCATCCAAATACACGGATATGGTCTACTCTTGGCTTTCTTTTTTTTAAGCTTTCATATGGAGTTTGTCTTTGCAATGCCCTGGTTGCAACTCTATTGATTAGATACGTGGAATGCCTAACACTTTCACCCCAAAGATAATTCGGTACATCCATTGCTTTAAGGATACTTCTAGTCATTTCCATGAGCGTTCTGTTTCGCCTTTCTACCACGCCATTCTGTTGAGGAGAATATGGAGCTGTCAACTGTCTCTTAATCCCGTTCTTCTCACAAAACACACCGAACTCCTTTGAAAGAAATTCTCCACCTCGGTCTGTCCTTAACTGTTTTACCTTTGTTTCGAATTCCTTCTCAATCATAGTGACATACTCTTTGAACTTCTTCAAAGCTTCACTCTTCTCCTTTAAAAGTATCGACCACATATACCTAGTGTGATCATCAATTAGGACAAATACATACCTGTTTTGAGCTGGAGTTGATGGCGAGATTGGTCCACAAAGGTCAGCATGTACTAATTCAAACGCCTCGGTGGCTCGAAACATACTTGCTTTCGGAAACATTACTCGACTTTGCTTCCCTCTCAAGCATGAGCTACAAAGACTTTGATTAATCTTAATAACTGGTAAGCCTTGAACCAGCTGAAGTCTCGACATCTCTTTGAGTGTTCTAAAGTTTATATGTCCAAGTCGCGCATGCCACTTCCATGATTCATCGTGAACCTTTGTGTGAAAACAGAGTGGATTCTCAATCTGCAATTGAACTTTATACAATCTATTAGCAGCTCTCCTAACTTTAATAAGCAACTCCTTATTCTTGTCGTACACGTTTAAGACATTATTCTTTATGTAGATTTCACAACCATCCTCGGTTGTTTGTCCTAAACTCAGTATACTACACTTTAAGCTAGGAATATAATAGATTTCTGAAAGTGTTCTCTGTTTTCCAGCTCTTGTTCTAAAAACAACCGACCCCTTTCCTTCTATTGAGACACATGAACCATCACCAAAACGTACTTTCCCTTTTATCTTTGTGTTGAGTTCACTAAAGTACGATTTCCTCCCAGTCATGTGATTGCTGGCTCCTGTATCTAGATACCACTCATCGTTATCTCCTCTTTCTTCCTTGAACGTTTTCGGGTTTATCTTTTCTTCGTTAAGAAAGATTACTTCATGCATAAAGACAGTATCATCTGCTCTTTCTGTCTCTGAATCATCTTGATCCTCATCTACTTTATTCAAGTCTTCTAATCTCTTCTTTCTCTCAGGACACACAGAGGCGAAGTGCCCTTTCTTATCACATCGGAAACATACTATATTTGATCTATCTTTCTTTTCTTTGTTCCGATCTCGACTATTTGTGCTTGTATTTCTACCTCTTTCTTTTCCACCACGAGACTGCCCATTGTTCCTATCAAATCTTGAGTAAAGTAGATCATCATGAGCTTCACTTTCTTCCTCGTTTGTGATTCTCTCTTCGTACGCTTTAAGTCGTCCAACTATGTCTTCGTACCCGGTTTTATTTAGATCCAGAACCTGTTCCAAAGAAGCTATAATATGAATATATTTCTTTCTAGGCAAACCATTGAGAAACCTCTTCACCATTTTTGATTCCTCAATAACTTCTCCCAATGCCGCAGATTTCGAAGCTAACTCCGACATTTTTCCTGCATAATCATCTATCTTGTCTGTGTCTTTCATTCTTAATCTCTCAAACTCAGACATTAATGTTTGCAGTCTAGCTTCTCGTACTCTTTCTGCTCCTAAATTCCTTGCTTTAATTGCTTCCCACATCAATCTAGGAGATCTTTGTTCACCAATCTGCAAGATCAAACTTTCTGGAATAGATTGGAACAGCAAAGCTGTGGCTAAATAATTCTTCACTTCCATGCTTGAGTCTGATTCGATCGACTCCCAAACTCTATGTACTTGCAAAAGTACCTTCATCCTCATTGCCCACACCGTATAATTCGTTGATGTAAGCATCGGACATACAACGGCAGACGGGACTGATTCCTTCCTCACAGTTTTCACGTCATCGCCCATTGTCTTTCCGTTTTCTTTGTTTGTCTCACAGGAACAGAATCGCTGCTCTGATACCAAATAAAGTTGCAATAACAAAACAAATACGTAAAGTTTCTCTTTGTATTGATCGTAAAATATAAGCTCAAACCAATCAATACACAAACTCTTTCTCTTGTTCGTTATATCGTATTATACAAGCTCATAATACTCCATATATATATAGACTCTTTTCCACACTTGAAAAGGATCTATCTCTTATCATATCTAAACAGAATTATTTACCTCTAAATCTATCTAGAATCTTTAGTCTTATCTTCTACTTATTAGGCCTTATCTTTAAACTTTATACATCTTAATAAAGCTTTAACTTAGGCCTAATCATTTGAAGCTTAACCAACATTTCCTTCACTTATTCTTTCTTCATAGGATGAAGATACCTTCGAAGTCTGCTCCACCATCTTCTTTCACTGAAGACGAGGTCGTTGTCTCTTCCTATATATCTTTTTCTACATCCATGAATTATTTCTGATTCGATGGAATTGTATCAAAGCTCAAAACTATCGGTTCAAATAGGTTTTTTATGTGTTTGATTGTCCTATATGGCAACTGGACCAGGAATTTTTTGGGATCTTCGCAAGATTTGTGAACAATATTCCACCTTCTATCCAAAATTCTCAACGCGTTTGTGTTCTTCAGCCTCCGCCTGGATGATTTATCCTTCATGGTTTATGTTGTTTTTAATTAGCTTATGTATAGAGTGCTTTAATCTATTGATGTAGTTCTTGAAGCTTAATCATTATAATCAGTTGTTTGACAACAACAAAATGATATATGAAATGTATTAAATATTTTCAATGAACAGTTGTGACTGAATGAATGGACACCGACGAGTAAATATTTATTTACTGATAGTGACAACTATTTATTTAAAATTGTAACTATGCATAATAAACTGTAATTATTCGTATAAAGTTACAATTCTAAATCGTGTCTATTCATCTATATATATATATATATATATATATCGGCATCAAAATATCATTTGTCGTATAACAAACACCTAGAAAAACAAATATAAATTGAAACAACAGTTTTTACGAGAAAATATTATTGAACTTTTGTGTTTTACATTTTTTATAGTTGGATGGTTCCAGTAAACATTATCTTCTAAAAGTAAATTATCTAGCATATTATCTAGCATCATTGATTCTCAAATTAATCGAGTTTATTAATTAATATAATTTAATTGAATCAAATTTTTGAAACATATCTCCCTAAATATGTGTTATTGTGAATGTCTTTCAGCTATCAAATGTGATTTATTTAACTTTTGTTTATGTAATAATATAAGTTAGAATATGTATTAAATTTCGATGATAATATTTCAAATACTTTTTAACTAATTTCTTTTGTCTTTAAACTGGTACATTTTCATTGCGATATTCTGCTTAAAATATAATTTATTATAGTTTTCTAATATGTGTTTTTAAAGTCTATTCATCTAGTGTGTATGTTTTACTGCTTAAAATTAAAAATAGTTTCTTGAAAACATAATTTTATTATGTCTTAAAATATTGAATATTTAGGTAAATTAGATGTTTTTTACAATTGGTTTATTTTACTATGTAGTAATAAAAGTTAGAATCGTAATGTATTTTAGCTTAATGTTAACTATATTTCAAATAAGTTTAACTATTTTTTGTCTTTAACATGTTTTTCATTATAATAAATTTGTTTCTAAAAGATGTTTTTGTTTATATGTCTATTCATTTACATTATATTGTTTATGCCTTAAATGTTAGATATTTAAGAGAATCAACAATGATACAAGTTAAAACATCATAAAATATTAAAATTCTAAACTGATAGTATTCAAAAATTATAAGTATCCTTTATAAATATGAGTAACCATGCTACAACGCAGTTTGGGTTCATAGTTACAATATATATAAAATATGATAAACAAGCAATATGTCAAGAGTTTAACGACTAATTTAGGGAAGTTAACAATTAACCAATTATGCAAGATCTAAAAATAACCACTCCTTAGAATATGCACCACTAATCAAATACACTCTCATGATGCTAATCACTTTATTAATTATAAAAAGCTAAACTCTCATTTTGCAATCAAATAATTGAAAGCATTAACTAACAAATTCATTAAGTCCTGAAGTGACTTTATCTAGTGGTATGTGGTAAGTCTACTAAAGGAATACACTTTTTACACCTACATATATTGAGTTATATTGTTTACATTATACCGGAACTTTGCTATTGAGTCAACCAATACTGACAAGAAAAAAAACAAACACATTAAATCTACTAATCACTCTAAGTAATGGGAAAAAAATCTCATTTAGGTGTGCTCAAACATTTATCAAAAACTTTTGTACCATAAAACTCCTATGACTAAGACTTAATTAATCAAGTCAAATCTATCATAAAGAGAAACCTAAATAAAGATCAAAAAAGACCAAGCCCCTAGTTTACTAAGCCTTCAACTCATCAAATAACTACTCACATATTAGATTAAAACAAAAAGTAAACAAGAAAGGGAAAATATGACAAGAAGAGAATAAGGAATAATCAATCTCAAGATCCAAGGTAAAAAGTTCTAACAGACTTGTTATTTTCTTTCTAGATTTTTCTAAAACGCTAAAAACTAGTGTCAATAATTTTGAAAAGTGAAACGAGTTTATCTGGAAAACTAGCAAGACCTATCTCTAGAAAAGTGGCAGTGGTCAATTATAGTATGCAAATGGTCTATGAAGTTCCAAAATGCTTGGTCTTCTCCAGCAGTCAGTTGGTCGGTATGGACTTCCAAGAAGATTTGCACCACCTAGGTAGTTTTCTACCGGCTTCTCCCAACAGTCAAATATGGTCATGGACTTAGCCTCTCCCAACAGTCAAATATGGTCATGGACTTAGCCTCTCCCATCGGCCTCCCAAAGCGGTCGGTTGGCCGTTACAATTATCCAGAAGCTCTGTGCATCTCCCAACCGTCTGTTGTAAAGGTCGATGGACTATTACAAGCTTCAAAAAAACAGCTCCTTGCCTATGATATCTTCAAACATTCTTCCTTTAAACTAAGCTTCCAAGACACCTAAAACGATGTACTAATGTAAACGTGCGACTCGAACTATTTAAAACTCTAAACTGCGATAAATACAAATGATTAGACTAAAAAGAGAATGCATAAGTCTTCAATGATGAAAATGATTGGTAAAATTCAAGTCTAAAAACACATATATCAACTGAAGATTAATTCTGAACCAGTATTCATGTTGATATATTTGATGATTATATACGCTTATACAGATCCCTCATTTATCTACATGTATAATTGAAAGCGGACTACCCAGAAGAAGTACCGGAACCCAAAATTGACGTGATATCTCAAGGTTCAAGACCATGGTTTAGTAGCTATTTGAAGCGTATGTAGATTCGTTGCTCTATCTAAAACTTTGATTGCTATATACATGTACCATAGCTTTGTATGTGAAATCATCATGAAAATATTTTTTAAGGTTCAGCCTTGGCTTTAAAAAGTGTTTATCTGGTCGAAATTTATACTTTCCCTGAAAAGGGATTCAATACATCCATCAAATGCATAGGTCTATAGTCTATATATATCAAAAGTGCAATGACGAAGAAAGAAGTGAGATTGCTAAGATGCGGATGCAACTGCAACTTGGGTGGTTTCTTTATCCTTTGCCTCCTTAAGTTGCTTCCACTTCTCAATAGTGTCGATAATTTCCCCTGTTTTGATCAGATATCTAACCTTCTGTCCATCTTCAAGGACCTTGTGACCCACCCGACTTACTATGTCCTTTTCTTTTGAATACAACATCACATTTGAGCTGTGGATAGGGGCTTCTATCTGAAAGTTACAATTTCCACGATGTTTGATCATCACTTGTTTCTCGCCAAAGACAATCGAGCCATAGAGGAAACTACAAATATGGTTGCTGATTACCAGATTAAGGCAAGATGGGGTTATTCAAGTGGACTGACCTTAACAATTTGACCAGGTTCTCCCTCTTCTCGGCTCTTCATGTGTTTCGTTTTAAGGTTAATATCTTTGACCACTATGGTGCTGTTGTGGGTGAAGATCTTAGTGACCTCTCCAATTTTACCCTTGTCGCGTCCAGATATTACTTTCACTGTATCTCCAAACTTAACATGCATTTTGTGCAGAAGTGGAAGACTGTTTGGTTTGCATTCTTTTCGTTCCCAACGCTTGAGCTGAAAGGCAAAAACATATATCACAGTCATAACACATAGACATCATTTTCAGTGATGAACTTATGAATCTTTGAGCAAATACCCATTTTCCAATCTCTTAGTTTCATCAGAAACTAACAACAGTTTTCCTCCACGGTCTCATGGGTAGAGAATTCAAGTTCTCTTGTGGTTTGAAGTTAGTATAGTTATATCAACGAAACTAGTAGAATGAGAAGTAAAAAGTAACAGGCCATAAGATTAACCTTTGCAAAAACAAGACATGGGTTCTCAGAAGGCTTGACCTGCGATGAGCACAAAAAGATAAGCAGACTAATAAAGAACCATCCAGCCGCAGGCAATTATTCAACATGAAACCATCCAGCAAAACTACAACACCAATCTTCTGACTCAATTAAAACTCGCAGCTGTGTTCAAGCAAAACCTTACGCAACCAAATGTACAAAAGAACCACTTTCCTCAGAGAGTATAATAACAACAGGAAGTAGCCACTACTAGTAGAAGGCACCATTAGATTCCAAACGGATCACAAGTCAGACAATCAGTATGAAGATCATAAAATGTTCCTGAATTTGAGCTGCTCACAACCTCATCTCAATTCTGTATCTAAGTAAGCAAAATTCATAGTGCAGAAACTCAGAAATGAGCAACGCCTATTCACTTTATCAAATTTTCAGTCGTTTGAAAAATAATTTTCGAAATGGGCATGGAATTTCTTTCCCTTTTGGGTTATAGCTTTAGAAGCGAAGAAATGAAAATAATCTACATTCCAAATCCTTACAACGCAATTAAACAGAGAAAAGGATAGAAAAGCACCGAAGTTGAACTACAAATTAAAAACTCGAGGGTAATTGACACTTAAAGGGTAAGCATAGAATCAGAAAATCGAAAATTGTGAGTTACCGGAGAAGCGACGGAGAGGGGAGTCGGGGAAAGTAGACGCTGACCAAGGAAAGAAGAGCTGGGGGATATAGAAAGAGAAGTAAAAGAGCTCTGAAGAGCAGACATGGTTGCCATTTTTCTACTTCGTTCTCGCTCTGCAACTTCCACTGGAGAAGTGACTAATAGTTGTTTCTTCTTCTTCGTCCTATCCGTTCGACCGATGACGATAAAACTTGGATAACGAGTAAACGACACCGTTTTAACTACGTAAGTGAATGAGCTGGGTTAGATCTATATTGGGCCTTGTATAAACTCATATTTATGGCCCAAACAATTTTAGAACGTTGAACTCGTTTTAACAAAAAAGTATACAAAAAACAATAGAGAGAGATATAGACAACCTAATACAATCCATCAGTATCAGGAGTCGTAGTTTTCTCCTAAAACGTCTTAATCACCCAAAATATATATAAACAAATTACAATTTAAAAGTTTGTCATAATTAAAAACTTTGATATTTCTTTCTTTTGTTTTAAAAAATCACAAGTCTTCAGCTATACTACTGTCCACGGAATTATCCCTTCTATGATATTCCGATCGTAATGATACGGCTCCAGTTAGCTCAGCATCGGACTCTACCACCACCGGGGGAGGAGGAGGCGGTGGCGGAGAAGGTGACAAGGAATTTTTATGTCGTTTTCTGCAATGTCTCACCTTAACAAGACGTGTCAAAACCTGAACAATGTCCCTCATGTTGGGACGTTTCCTAGGTGCACGAGAGATGCATTTATAAGCAAATGCAGCAACTTCATTCACTTCTTGTAAATCAAATCTCCCATCTAATCTCGAATCCACGATCTCTTCCCACCCAACTTTTTCCTCTGCATTCATCGCTGCCTATTCATTCACAAACAAAACTCTTTTTATATGTGCAATTCTTTATATAAACAAACAATTGGAGATTTTGAGGGTTCTTTTAGTTCTATATTTTACCAGCTCAACATATTCCATTAGACCTTGTTGAGGATTTCTTCCTGCTATAAGCTCAAAAAGCAAAACCCCAAAGCCATAAACATCGCTCTTCTTAGTAAATGTTCTTGTGGAAATGTATTCGGGATCGAGATAACCAAATGTTCCTCTGATGTTAGCAGCATGTTTATCTACCATTTCTTCTCTAGAGAGCCCAAAGTCAGCAACCTAAAGTAAATGACATTTCACCATGAGAAACTTGAGCTGGATTATAAACTCAGATCTCAAGGACGAAATAAGATATATGTACCCGTGCTCTCATGGATTGATCTAACAAAATATTGGAAGATTTAATATCTCTGTGGATTACAGGAGGAACAGCCTGGAAAGACAAAAACATATGGAGCATGAAGTTATGTTTCTCAAGAGATGCATTAGGATGTTGAATTGTTTCAACAATTAGCCTACCCCATCATGAAGATACTCTAGACCGCGTGCCACGTCTAAAGCAATATATACTCTCAAATCCCAGCTCAGTGGTTGATGTTTTTCGCCTGTACCAGGAAAGCATATTAGATTCTAATATATGTCTCATATAGCAAAAGGAGAACAATTTAAAATTGCATAGATGTTCATATACTGCCAAGCAGAGTAGAAATAGGTAGTTGCTCACTATATAGGTGAGAAGCTAAGCTTCCGTTGCTCATGTAGACATATATAAGCATGTGTTGGCCTTTCTCTGCACAATATCCAACCAAGTTCACTAAGTTACGGTGATGCAACCTTCCCAATAACATAACCTGGAAAGAAAAAATCAGGCGAGTAAACAAAAATTGAAGCAGACAGTAAGAGATATGGAAGGCTATATCCGAGACAACACCTCTCTTGTAGATTGAGGGCTTATGGATGGATTGAAGATGAACTATTAGAGAATACAGAAAGCCTAAGTCTTAGTAAATTCAAATTTGCCTACTGTATCATGTTTTCTAAACTGATTTGTTCTTTGCAATTGAATATCATACAGAATCACTAAACACATATCTACCTCTGTCTGAAACTCCTTTTCTCCCTGTTTAGAATCCGTGGCAAGAACTTTGGCAGCCACAGTCTCACCGGTAGACATTTGAGCTTTGTATACGGGTCCAAATGCTCCTTGTCCAATCAAAGTCGTGAAATTACAGGTTGCTTTCTGCAAATCCCTGAATCAATCACCAAACAACATATTTTAAACCAGTATATAAGCCCAAGAACACAATGCATCATGATATCCACAAGATTCAGCGTGATGATATGGTTATTCACAACAAGATCCAAGTATTCCCCTCCTGCTGAATTTTTAGGCTTAGCAATGATGACCAAAGTACCATAATGAAAGAAGTCTAGTCTTCAATAGTTAAGACAATAAACAAAAACCTTGACGAAGAAACTCTGATCCTGAATATAAACCCGGATATTTCCAGAGGAGGAGACAAACCTGTAAGAATATTCCAAAATGCCAGAAGCAGAGATTACATTGCTCCTCTTGCTAAACCCTTCAAGCCAAACAGACCTCCCATTATTTGAAGATTTCACAGGTGAATCTGGACCCATAGTCGAATCCGACATAATGTTGCAAGAATCAGCTCCATTTTCTCTGATGGGAATGGTTGCACTTCTTCTCGATCCACTGTTCACAATCTGAGACCTCTTTCTATGGTACCTAAAGCAGAACAAACCTGAAATAGCTAACACAACACCAATCACCAAACCCAGTGAGATCCCAACAATCAATCCAAAGGATTCTCCTTCCATTGTCTATAGTAACGTTTCCCCCTTAATGCATCAAGCTCTTTTAGACTTCTCTGAAAAGACAACAACCAAATAACAATGAATCAGAGATTAAGAAATTTTATAATGGCACTATGTCAGAGGAAGAGGAGGACAACAACTCATTGCTCAAATAAGAAAATAGCCAACGTTGACCACTCAACTCTTTAACAAAAGCTTGCGGAGATACTCAATATTAATGGATTCAGCATAAAAATCAATTCGTATCTTCAATAACAAACAAATACCTCAAGAAGATAGAATTACTGAGATTTGGTAAGAAAAATTTAACTGACTAGAATTGTGCGAAATTCAACTTCAGCAAGTTGAACTTTCCTACCATAATGCTTACTACTAGCAAGGGAGAATTTTCTCGGGAAAATTAGTAAAACTCAGCAAACAAACGCTTCTAGATCCTAATAAAAGTAAACAGAAGAAAGAAATTGAAAAATGAAATCTCGACAGTCGCGTCAACTTTTGAAACGGCGCTTGAGAACCTTTCTTTATCCCACTTTCCCTGAATTTCGTCGTTTAATTTTCCACCATTCCGTCTTCTTCAGCTACCAAAATCCAAAGAAGATTTTCCCAACGACAACAAAAATCCACAGAAAAAAATATCACACCTACTACACAACAGAAAACCCGCAGAAGAAAAAAAAAGGAGAATCTAATTTTACCTGTAGAAATGTGTAGGATAATAGAAAACTGGTGCATTTTTACGGTTTCGTAAGAAAGAAAAGTTTGAAGAGAAAGGGAGAGAAAATTTCTCCAGAGCTTTGCTTTGATTGCAGAGAAAAGAATCCAAGAGAGAGAGGTTCTGCTTCAAGCAAACGATAACAAAACAAAACAAAAAAAACCAATAAAATTAAATTGTGTGACTTTTGGTTTATTATATGTTGTACATTTGTAATGTGTAAAAAAAAAGGTTATAGAAGATTCAAAATAATCATATTGTATGACAATATAACAACACTTCAAAATTAAAAGACAAAACGGAAAGCTTCTTGTCTTCTAATTTTGAAGCACACGTTGTTATATTGTAAATGATTATTTTGAAGATTTTTCAAATGGCTTTTAGTTTAGTGGTTGACAATAAGTGTATTTAAGACAATTCATTTGCATAACTAAGAATCGAGTTTCTCCGTCTACATTGTCTAGGAATTTGGCTATTGGGCCGACTAGTTGTGGCCCACCAATTAATCTGCCGTTGACAAAAAAAATTGAAAACCTTCTTTTTTCTTTACTTCAATTATTGTTTAATTCAAATGACGTTACATCAATTTTTCCGAGAGTTTGGTAGAGGTGGATCTCAGATATTTTAGACTAAGTCACTAACTTGGTAAAAAAATGAGAAGTCGTTTTTTGACTCAGTGATATTTTAAAAAAATCGTAATCTCGACAAAATACGTTTTCGTTTTGACAGATTACCATATCTAAAGAACGAAGGAGTTTAATTGCCACGTTATCCAAAAAAAAATATTCCTCATCCAATTTTAAATATTCCCAAAAATTTGCAAAAATCTTTTAAATAATATCAAATCTGAGCGAATATGTAATCTTTCATATTTTTATGTATTTGTAACCGTTTACTTTTGTAAAACACTTTGATGTGGTTTTATTTTTTTAATTAATTTTGTCTTTTATACAAGAGCCAAAACTGACAAGGTGATGGACTGTTAATAAAATAAAACTTTTTATCTACTAATTTTGACTAATATTACCTGTAAACATATATGACTAGTGAACAAAATGTAAATAAATAAGAGATATCAAATAATATACTTTGCGCAAAAGTAAAAAATGTTTGTGACGTGTCTATTATGTGTCCCATGAATATGTCAAATATTTTTTGAATTACTAAACTACTCTAAAATGAGTTAATTATATTTCTGTTTCGAAAAGATTGAAATTACAAATCTGAATGCTATTTTACCTTTTTCGTTTGGAAAAAAAAAACATATTACGAAACTAGCATTGATGAGTAATTCCACGTCAGTCACGTGTAAAATAAGAAAAAGTGTGTAGGTTTTGGCACGTTATATAGGTTTTGATATGTTATGTAAGTTTTGTTATGTTACGTAGGTTTTGATTCACGTTGTGTAGGTTTTGGTATGTTATGATTCACGTTATGTAGGTTTTGGTATAATATGTAGGTTTTCATTTACATTGTGTAGGTTTTGTTACATGTTATGTAGATTTTGGTATGTTACATAGGTTTTGATTCACGTTATATAGGTTTTGGTATGTTATGATTCACGTTGTGTAGGTTTTGGTATGTTATGTAGGTTTCGATTTACGTTGTGTAGGTTTTCCTACATGTTTTGTAGGTTTTGGTATGTTATGTAGGTTTTGTGAATCAAAACCTACATAACCTAGCAAAACCTACATAACATACCAAAACCTACATAACGTGAATCAAAACCTATATAAAGTACCAAAACCTACACAACGTGAATCAAAGCCTACATAACATACCAATACTTACACAATGTATAGCAAAACCTACATAACATACAAAAACTTACACAATGTGAATCAAAACCTACATAACATACTAAAACCTACACAACGTGAATCAAAACATACATAACATACCAAAACCTACACAACGTGTAGCAAAACCTACATAACATACCAAAACTTTATAAAGGTGAATCAAACCTACATAACATAGCAAACCCTACATATCATACCAAAATCTATACAATGTGTAGCAAAACCTACATAACATACCAAAACTTATACCAAAACCTACACAACGTGAATCAAAACTTACATAAACATAACAAACCTACATAACATAGCAAAACATACATAACGTGAATCAAAACATACATAACATACCAAAACCTACACAACGTGTAGAAAACCTACATAACATACCAAAACCTACACAACGTGTAATTTTATGTTATAATACACGTTATGTAGGTTTTGGTTCACTATTCATCTTCTTCAACTGACATTTCAAAATTTCAAAAATTTCAAAATTCACTCATTAAACTTGTAATTTTGTGTTATAACCAAGATACTCAACTAATGTTCAACATAAAGCACTCAATTCACTCAACAAAACTCTCATATTCGAGTTATATAGAAAATACCTAATTTTAGAATTATGAACTCGCCATGAAAATGGAGCTAATGAATTCATACCTTAGAGAAGAGATGAAGATGACTCTAGAATACCTAAAAATTCAAGAAATTGACACAAAAACACAATAAAAACTAGATAATACTCATTCTTCCTTTTTCTTTGGCGAAGAAGAAGAATAAGAAAAAAAAAAATTGGATTATTTAAATAATAAATAAATCTAAATGGTATTTTCGTAATAAACGTTACACCTCTAAGAAATACAAGTAATTCCATCTTTTTTACTGTTCATAGTTGCCAAAAGAATATTTTAGTATTAACATATTTTATTGAAATATTTTAGTCATTCTTTCTTATATTATCCTCTTTAGACCTTACTTTCATTCGTTGACTTTGGGTTTTTTTTTGTGACGAATTTCCAATGGTTTTAGTTACCTACATCGCGTTCTTAATAATTTTTGGTACACACCTCTCTATTACTGTCAATAACTCGTTTTAAAAATATTTAAAATTATAAATATAATCGTTTAAGATTAAATAAGTTAGTTTTACTCTTATTTCCTTAAAATAACATTATTACTAAACTGACATTAATGTGTAATTATACGTTAGTTGCGCATAAAAACAAAAAATAATTGTGTTATATGTAAATTAATTGAGTAGTTATATAATTACAATACAGAGTTTAGCAACTAGTTATGTAGGTCTCTTAAATAACTTTTATAGGTTCAAAGATTGCATGGTTTATAGGTTTACTAGAAAGAATCTACTAACTAGTTATGTAGGTTTATCAGCTAGTCATGTGTGGAGTAAATTAACGTGTATTGTAGGTTTTTTTGTCTTTTATGTACGTTTGTATATCACGTCTTTATAGGTTTATTTTGAGTTGCCAACATTGTTTGTTGTAAATTTATACGTTAAGCATTATACGTTAATAAAATACAATTGTAGGTTTGCTAAATGTGGTATGTAGGTTTATAATGTTATGCTGCAAACTTTATGTAGGTTTGTTTTCTATTTTTGTATGTTTGTTACATACGTTATGTACTATTATGTAGGTTAGTTACATACTGTTATGTAGGTTTGTTTTCTACTCTTTGTAGTTTTTCAAGTCATACGAAGCTATGTAGCTTTTCGGGTTCTATGTTGTAGGTTTTTTCCTTAGATACCTAGGTATTATGTAATGACTATTTTATCCTGTCATTAAACATCCACCTAACAGCTGCATTTAATGGTATCGTCGTCAACAACCTTTACCTCATATCTTTCATCATCTTTCATTGTCAACTGTTATAATTTTTAGATGGATCAAGTGGAAGTAATTCATTGAAGATGGAGGCATGAGGAAGATTGGTGGTTCTTTTATGTTGATAAATCGTTTGACTTTATAACATCAACGCTATTCTTGTTGCAAGTGAAGTGTTGGGTGTATGATGTCAATGGTATCTTAGAGGAACATCAATTGACATTAGCTTGTGCTTCTACATTAAAAATTACGTGAGACAACACATCTGTTCCGTGACAGAGCGGTCATGTCGTGCAAGACAAGCTAGTCCATATATTCTCGCTCCCCTTTATGTTGATTTCGTTGGTGGTGTAGGTTCGTCTGTTCTACCCCTTCATGTCTCTGAGTGTCTAAATAAACGTTATGGAGTTAAAGTCAGTGGTTAAATGTGTAGGTTGTGTGATAGTATTTTGTAAGTTTATTTGTTGAAGTTATGTAGGTTTGTTGTTTTTGCTATAAGTTTGTTATCTTTGATGTAGGTTTATATTTTATGATGTAGGTTTGTTTTATATAAAGCAGAGACCATTTTTAAAACAAACCTACATAATTTATTTTAAACCTACATAACGTGAAACAAACCTACATTACAGATATGCACACACCTACATCACACTACATTATAGATCTGCATAAACCTACATCACACTTTATCACATATATTCATAAACTTACATCACATATATGTATAAACCTATATCACACTACATCACAAATATGCACAAAATTACATCACATATGCATAAACCTACATCACACTGCATCACATATGCATAAAACTACATCACACTATATCACATATATGCATAAACTTATATCACACTACATCATAAATATGCATTAACCTACAACACACTACATCACATATATGCATAAGCCTACATCAAAGATATGCACAAACCTACATCACACTACATCACATATATGTATAAACCTACAGAACAATAGATACACCACATACATGCATCTCTGGAACGTCGTGGTCACTAATGATTGAACTTCAAGAGTTTAAAATAATGATTGAAGCTCTATTTAGTCTCAGCACTTATACCAATATAGAATAGTCTATTTGGATATTCCTTATGCTTCGTCGCTGCGAGGAAAACAAGGCATCAAAAATGTTTAAGGAAAATAAGTTTGCAAACCTACTTAATTGAAAATAAAATCTACATGTTATTTAAAAACCTACATAACTGAATATAAAACCTACAGAATGTATAACGTACACGACAAACCTACATAATCGAATATAAAACCTACATAATCTAAAACGTTCACAACAAACCTACAAAATAGACTCTCATCCTCCTTCAAAACCTACACAACCATTGCAACTAACTCTCATCTTCGTGGTAGGTTTATTTTCTTTTGTCAGCGACATTTTATGTAGGTTTATAACTAACGCATTGTAGGTTTATTTTACTTCATATCACAAGATTAGCCTTCTTTTGTATGTTTGGAAATTCAATTACATGGGTTTGTATGGTCAGTTATGTGGGTTCTTAATGTCAGTTTTGTAAGCCTAATATGTATGTTTTTAAGGTCGGTTATTTAGCTTTATGGTTTCTTCTACTCTATAGGGTTTTTTTCGTTTGATGTAGGTTTAGCTTTTGTAGGTTTGTTGTTAGTGTTTTGTAGATTTATTGCTGAAAACATCATTTTATGTTGTAGGTTTTCCTTTCAGGTATTGTAGGTTTTAGTATTATTCATGTGATGTATGTTTATCTTTGTAAGATATTGTTACTCCTTGTAGGTTTATCTCTCATTTCTTGTAGGTATATTATTTATCCTGCTTTGTAGGTTTGTTTTTTGTTTGATATATGTTTATCTTTTGTAGGTTTATCGTTGTAAAACATTCTTATATGTTGTCGGTTTTCTTTTCAAGTGTTGTAGGTTTTAGTATTTCTTTGTTCTGGTTTTACGGATCATGTAATGTAGGTTAAATTTGCCTATATTTAGTGTTTGTGAAATGCATGTATTTAACACCTTATAGGTTTACTTTTGGGTCTTAAACAACAACTTTATTTTCCTTCTTTGTAGGTTTATAATTTTTGTTTTGTAGGTTTGTCATTGTCGACTTAGTTCACATGTTTTGTAAGTTTATTTTTATTATTTTGTAGGTTATTTTTTTCAGGTTTTGTAGGTTTTTGTCACTATTATCATCTTCTAGCTAACTTTTTAAAAATTTCATAATTAACTCATTAGCCTTGTAATTTGTGCTCTAATCAAGATACCCAACCAATATTCAACACAACACAACTCAATTCACTCAACAAAACCCTCATATTCAAATTATATAAAAATACCCAATTTTGGAATTGTGAATTTCCATGAAAATTGAGGTTGTGAATTCATACCTTAGAAGAGAGATGAAGATGACTATAAAGTACCTAAAACTTTATGAAATTAATACAAAAGAATAACAAAATATGAAGTTTTTTTTCTTCTTCTTCTTTGAAGAAACAAAGATTTTTTTCTAAATTATTTTTTCTAAAAATATCTAAATGACATTTTGTAATAAAGTTATGTCCTTAAGAAATAAATGTAATTTCATCTTCTTCTTTTTTTACTATTTATAGCTGTCAAATAATTATTTTAGTAATTAACTATTCTAGTCATTCGTTTTTATGCTAAGTCATAGTACTACTACTTAACTTTCAAACATGTAATCCATAGCTTAAAGTTTTGACTATATCATCATAACTATTAAATTAAGAATTCTGTCTAAATCAAATGTTTATTGAAATAAAAAATCTTTTTTAAAATAATTTGGTCTTGGATTTTAATGTTTTACACTATCTATAAATATATTAAAGTAGTTTTAAGATTTTATACTATATATCGGGGTTTATCAATGTAACGGTTAACAAAAAAGGGTTAAATACAAGTAAACTAATTAAGTTCATCCAAAATACTTTCTTATCTAAAATTTCTCTATCCAATGTATCTAATTTATCTTATCATTTGAGAGTTTGGGGGGTTAGTTAATAGGTTAGAAGTGAAACTATAAGTCTGTAACGAGTAGCAAGCAGTTACATATATCCACCCAACTCCCCTAATGTCACATTCAAGAGTATTAGTTGGAACTAATTTTCATCCAAAAATCAATGAACCCGACAAGGCATTTTATATATAATAATAAAGATTTCTATAGACAGAAAAGATAATTAAATCAAATGAAAATGGCCTGAAAATCTATTGCCGATTTCTCCACACATATTCTAACAAATCTGGGAAATCTTTAACTTGTCTTCTTACATGATAATGGAGACATTAATTGATTAAACATTTATCAGTAATACGAAAATTCAATGAAATATTGTTTACGTTGTCTGAACTAATACATGAGTAAACGAAGATAAAATCCCGGGATGATTGGCGCAAGTAATTCTAATATATGACTTGGACAAAAATATTCACCAGAAACACACCGAACCAAACACTATTTCACACCAAAAATTTATGGTAAACAAACATTTTTTTCTTACTCGCTGATAATTCAAAATTTCGAATTTTCTAATTTATGAATGAACTTTTTTGTGTGAGCTTGAGCGGCGGAATGTAAAAATATAGAATAAAAAATATAAAACTGAATATATTTTCACAGATACTATTAGGATCCCAAAATAGTGAGATTTGTATAGAAGTGAGGAATTTGCAGGTTACAGAAAAAGGTGCAAAACGATTGCTAAACGTAACATTGGGATCATGGAGATTTGTTGTACAACACTGCTGAGCTGTTAAAGGTAATAACGGCTCATGTAAGGCTTGTTGCAGAAGCAATTTCCACGAAAGAGTCTTTGTTTCTTTCCATTGTTGAACTTCAGATGGGCCTTTCTTCTCTTTGTGTGATTGGGTCATGAGTATATGTTGGCTTTACCGTTAATCCCCCTCAAACTTGGAGTCAGATTCCAGTCGATGCCAAGTTTGAATTGCAGAGATACAAAAGAAGCAATAAGCAATGACTTCGTAAGAATGTCAGCAAGTTGATAAATTGCAGAGATATGCTTGACAATTAGGGTTCCAAGAGAGACGCTTTCTTTGACATAGTGACCGTGAGTAGCAAAATGCTTGGATCGGGAGTGTAACACATGCATAGCGGACAAGTGCACATCAGATAAGTTGTAGAATACCAATATCACGCATAAGACAGCAAATCCGATTCCCATAGAAAAGGATGTGGTATTTGTCATTAGCAAATATACTTACGAGGTTATATCACTCAGTACACACAGCAGGGTCAATGAGATGACATGTGAAACATAATTCAGCTGTTGAGATTACCCACTATTCAGGCGCAACAACATGCAAAATATCTCTAATTAGTATATCCAGACTTTGTCCACAAAATAAGGAATGTATATCTTAGGATTTCTACAGATAAGTTTAATCCGTTTGGGAAATATGGGAGACCGTACTCAGTTGGGCCGGTGATTGTAACACCGTATAATCTACCATCAACATTGTGTATGAAGCCAGAGTTCTTATTTTTAACAGTTCCAATACCAGGGCCCAATCATCTACGTAGATCGCTAGATGTACTTTTACAACCACTTATTTACAAATTGAATCAGCTATGGGAGAGTGGTACCACAGTGTATGACTTTTCTACTGCTCAAAATTTCCAGATGAAAGCATTGTTGATGTGGACTATTAGTGATTTCCTAGCTTATGACGCACGGCAGATTGGCTTATCCTTACTGTAAATATAACACTGAAGCATGGACGGAAGACATCTTGGTTTGATTCCCATCGACGTTTTCTTCCTTTGGATCATATATATCTCCAAACTAGATCACTGTTCACTAAAAACAAAAAAGTGTTGTATGGTTCACCGTTGGAAGTGAACGACGTACAAATATTAACACAGTTGAGAGATTTTGGTGTTGAGTTAAATACGAGATATGGATGAAATGGACATTACCTTGTCAATGATGTTGGAGTGTACACTAACTGTCATACGAAAAGTATTTTTCTGAGAGTTGTCGTATTGGAAGAATCCCCTCCTTCGGTACTGTTTAGACGTCATGCACATTGAAAAAAGTTTGATAATTCCAGCAATACAGTTATAAATATACAGAGGAAAATTAAAGACATAATGAAATCAAGACTGGAACAATAATGTTGGCCTAGTACCGATATTGAAATTGAGTAAAGAAAAAATGTATGTTGTTGTCTTCCATAAGTATATGTCATTGTAAATATAAATATTATCGTGAATGGTAATTTTTCCTATGTAGGATACTTTTTTATTGCATTAAACACAAGGTAAAATTCCCTAATGGGTATGCTTTAAACCTACAAAGCTACGTTGACAGTAATGAAGGATAATTATGTAATATGAAAGTTATGACACTCATGTTGTAATGCAAAGAGTTTCCCCTTTTGCGTTTGCCTACTTACTGCCAAAAAATGTACATGAAACGCTCGCATGTATTATCCTCATATCCAAATTACGGGTTAAATTGAATTTATATTTTTGTACGTTATGAGATTATTTTCCTTGTATCATGCCTAGAAGCATTTTTCCGTGATCTAGGCTCACACACTCTTATGGCTGACAGAATTAGAAATTTTAATGATAAGATTCTAATAAGTTTATGCAATCTAGAGAAAATATTATCCCCTTCTTTTTTTGACATAATGGGGCACCTACATGTTCATCTTCCTCATGAAGCTGGTAATTACAATATGGAGTACCGATCATATAACTACATTTATTTAGTATAATTTGTGAACCGAACATTTAATTTGTTTACCATAGCTTGGCGGGTCAGTTCAATAACATTGGATGTATCCATTTGAAAGATATATGTTCAAGCTAAAAAAGAAACTTAAGAACTTGAGTCGGGTGGAAGGTTTGATTAATGCCCAATGTATCAATGAAGAAACTACCAGCTCTGATTTGTTATACTTTCTGGAAAATGTCCAGAGAAAGAGTTTGCGGTCTAGTTATGCAGCATTTGTGGCGAATATATTTTTAAAAATAGGTTGACTAAGTGGGAAACCCGCTTGCAGAACCCTTACCCCATCTGAGATTAAACATTTGCATATGTATATTGCAACTAATTGCCCTGAAATTTGAAAACTTGAGAGGTTAGTAGTATCTTCTTACATTTGATTAGATAAAAATTTATTTATCTAAATGTGCCCACGATTACTTTCATTGCACTCTATACATGGCGAAAATCCGCCCTGCTTACCCGCATAACTCTGAACAACAACTATAAGAAAAAAAGGAGGACAAGTTCACAAACTGGTTAAAATTTTATGTGATTTTCAGTCAATACATAAACAAAAATCACAAGTCACATAGGCTTCAACGATGGGACAAACATTTCCCACATGGTTGGAAGATTTTGTAGTTGGTCCTCTATTAGTCGCTCAATCATTTCCTATGTATTTTGCTTGAGGTTACGCTTTCAAAATTCTGAGGGTAGGAATGAAAAGACCAACAAGTGACTACAAAATATCTTCTACCTCGAGCGAAATGGTCTACTACGGTGTTCTACGTGGGATATTTGAGGTTTAATACCCTGGATTGCTTGATTAAAGTGCATTTTCTTCTACAACGAGTGGTACAACCTTATTTTGGGAGTCGGTGTATGCATTGATAAATTGAGCGTCAGATCCCTAACACACAAGAATGAAGTTGGAAAAGTACAATATGTACATTCTTGCACTGCAGGCGGAATAAGTATCTTATATCTCATATCCACGCGTCTCAACTCGTTCTGATGGGTGGATCATCGTGACATCAACCACCCCTAGAGGAAGACTACACGACGAATCAGACCATGATGCCATGCAACAAGTATCACGTAGGATATTAGGCCCACTTGAGATTTAACTTGGGGTTCACCTTTGTGATGATATGCAGTCCCAAGCATTCGAGACTCTACGTGATGTTTCCGATGATGAAGTACCAGAGTTTAGGGAAGCGTCTGAAGATAGTTCGAACACAGAACCCTATGAGTATGAAAGTGATTCAGAGTAGCATATTCGTAATTTAAAATTTCTATAATAAGAATGTAAGTTTTGTTTTGTAATTTAACAGTAAAATACTGAGATGTATTTAACTAATTTTATAACATGGAATGAGATTTTCATATCAAAATTAGAGTTTCAAAAACTATTTATGTATTTTTTTAAATAGCTCCCGTCGGTTATACCACCGACGGAAACCAATGAGAATTGGAGGGAAAAAGAAGTGCCAAAATTTTTTCCCTTCATCTTCTGCGACACACAACTCTACTATCAGACGGTAACCGACATAAATTGACGGACGTCGTTATAAGTTCCATGAAACACTATTTTGTATCTTCTTCTTCTTCAACTTCACTCGATTCTCTCTCAAAATTTCGGCGATTTCGGCCAATATCTTACCATGAAAACTCCTCTACACCACAAAAATCACCATCCAAAGTCTCATCTCTCTTAAAATCATGTAAGATTCTTAATTTTTTTCTCAATTTCTTTTATGGATTTAGGTTAAGATTGAATTAGGTTAGAGAATAGACGAATTAGGCTAGATTACACTCATATTATGTTTGTTTTTTTTTTTTTTTTTTTTTTTTTTTTTTTTTTTTTTTTTTTAATTTGTGTCAATTTGTGGTTTCAAACAAAAACAAAATTTTCCCCAAGAACACTTTTTTCTTTGAAGATTTATTTTTATTCAGATTTTTTTTTTGAACTGTCAAATCACTTTAGTTCTAAAATTATTAATATATGAATAAAATATAAGATATTAAATATATTCGTATACATTATTGTAAATATTACATTATATATTTAAATCAAGTTTTGTAATTTATAATATATAGTTACACTTTTATAAATTTTTATTTAATTTATACACTTGTTTTTATATCTTTGTATATAGTTTTATATAATTTATAAAAAATTGTAAAATTTTATATGATATATACAATTTTTTAATCATTTTTATTATTTTTTAGAGTTGTATACAATTTTTATATACCACCTGGAGTAAAATTCAGAGTCTATCTCGTGTGTCGGATACATAGTGAGAGCCTTGAGCCCAACAACCACCTATGCATTAAACGATTAAAGAGATTTTGACGAGTCCAAGCCGTGGCCATCTCAAAACTCTCGATCCTAGTATGAGAACTAGAAACACATGGTAATTACTATACTTAAGTTATTGAAATGATGTTTTTATAAATAATAATAACTAAACATTTTCGATTTTAGGTTTCGGGTCGAGGGTTAGATAGCAACGTTAGTGAAGTTGATGATACAACAACAAGTACCATTTTCTTATCCAGCCTTCGACAAGTTTCTGCTAGCTTGAAGGAGGAGTGGTTCAAATCTTTTGCGGTAAACACACATTTTCTTACTACGAGTACACTTTTTTAATTAATAATTATCTATAATATTTTTTTTACAATTGACAGCAACATTTTAAATGGGATATCCATCACACACCTCAATCAGACGTTGGGTCTCAATCAGCAGGAACGACAAGAGCTGGTGGATTTCCGAGTGAGCCATGAAGGAGACCTTTTAGCATACTCAGGACACTCTCTGCGAGACTCATAAGAGGCAAGCGAGCACTAAAGCTTAGATTGCCCGACTTATGAGGATGTTCACTCCTTAGTCTTTGCCGTAAGATAGCGAGATCTAGAATCGAGCTTTTAGTTATAGACCGAACGATATTTTGTATTCAAATATATTTATTAAAAATAAAAATATTAAATATATAAAATATATTTTAAAAATAATTAAATATAAAATTTTAAAAAATAAAATAAATATATAACCGAATGCATCCGACTGCTCCAATCGACGGTCAAAATTATATATAAGTAAATTTATATATTCAAAAATTGGATGTTTTTATTGATTATAATGTTCTTCCGTAGTTTATATGTTATTTTCACGTTGGCAGAGGAGAGAGTGGAGACGCAACACAAGATACTATTATTTTCTCTTTTCACAATTTTTCAAGAGACAAAGATTGAATTCAGCATTTGTCCAATATGTTATTGAAGATTTATGTAATAATGAAACGTGACTCATCTTACCACTTGCGCACACATGCCAAAGTTTTGAAAATGTTTTCTGTTTTTAAACTTGAAAAGTTTTCAAAGTCAGCTGTAGACCAATCTTAGATGATTCACAAGTTTTAAAGAGATTAATGTTTCAATATAATTTACTAAAGCTTATAAATATATAAATATACAAGAGGATTAAAAACTTAAGTGGGCAGGATGGGATGAAGATAGAAAGTTGGGGGAAAATCGAGTAAAATTTATAAATTGAGGGAGGAGATGAAATTAATGAATAACATGAGAGCAGATATTCCTCAAGTTGTAAGTTTAATTGTTAAATGGTCTGATGATCATTGAGCAACACATGTCTCCACGTGCATGGTACAATTCCATAATTTCATGTCTCCATACATCGACATAGTCGTATACATACATATTCCTTGTATATACAATTTTGGAGATTCATTGATTATGAGAAGAAAAAGGTAACCCTTACATGTGAGATTGTGATTAAAGATGCATTAAAAACGCGTTAGGGCCTTCTTTAGTGCACTAATTCTATATTAGTGTTTAAGAATTATAGGTACTTCAGGTTCAACATAATCAATAACGATAACTTTATAAAGTAGTCTCTTGTGTTTTACTTCTCGATTATGTCCAATGGGCTTTTGTCGGTTGGTCTTGCCATCATACGGCCACATAATAATTCGCATTCAATAAATGGAGTCTGTGACTGTCATAATTTCTAAACCTCTAGTATTTTTCTTGCAAATGCAACTTCTAATATTTAAAACCCAACAAAATTTTAAGGAAAAAAAGAAAAGAAAATATACATAATCCTTTCTAGATATATAGTATTGAGGCTTAAGAATTCAAGCCCGTGGATAAACACGCAAGACCAAAAAAAAACTAAAAATTTATTACTAATATTTTTCCTAAAAAGCTAACTATTTTTTAGATACATATCTTGTTACGAAAACATTTTTTCTTGTCACATTGTTTTCTTTAATAAATTTTAGAGACTATTATAACAATATTTTTTTTAGACCAACATTTCTAAACAAATATGTTATTATAAAAATAAATTTTCTTCAGGCACCATATAATTATTATTTCATCTTTTCTTTAAACAAAATATAGGGTCGAAAATAGTTTCCAACGTCTCAAAGACT
>JAKUCM010000072.1:0-29171 GCA_023374145.1 Lepidium sativum | reverse complement strand
AAATACACAGACAACATACAAGTTAAGAAATTAGTAATCTTCTGGCTGCAACCACCTCCAAGTTTATTCTAGGGTTGTACTTGTTATTCTTCTTACGGCGACGTTCTCCGCATGATGGAAATCGCGTCTCTTGATTTCTACCTCGTTTTGGTACGAAATTAGGAGGTAATACGCCCAATTCTTGAATTTCTGCAGGAACACTCCACTCAGACTCATGTGGAACTAAATATATGGTTTTCTCATATGCCAATGACCAAGTCTGAGTAAAATAATATTCTGAGCAGAGATCATAAGATTTGGATACTTTCTTCTCTCTCAGTTTCTGGCTTCCGCATAAAGTACCTACATGCGGCTATTGCATGGACACACGAATACTTGTCTATATTAAAACATCTACAAGAACAGGTTCTCAATTTCAGGTTCATCAAATACGACTTTCCATTGACTCCTTCAACATCATATTCAAGCCGAAAGCTGTTTAGCTCTCTCAACTTCAAACCTTTTGCAATTGCACATCGTGAGTGCAATATGTTCTCAACATAAGGTACCACTCTCTTGAAGTTCGGTGCACTAGAAGATGTTTTCCTATGTTTGTTAAGCCATTCAGATATCTTCTCAACAATTGCATCAATCATAGGTAGTAGGGGGTAAGCCCTTGCTTTTCTGAACACATTGTTCATTGATTCTGCGGAATTGCTAGTGTCTATGTTGTACTTGTCTCCCTCAAAATAGCACCTTGTCCATCTTTCAAACTTTATACCATCTTCCAGATATTTAGCAGCTGCAGGCCGACCTACTACTAAACTCATTATACTTTCTATTAAAACCCATTCTTTCTTTGAAAATGCCTAAAATCAGAAAAGGCTTTGTTTTAAATTTTTAATGTTCATTCAAAATCAAATAACAACAATGCCAATTTCAACAAACCAAACATCTAACTTAAATTAAAATAACAAACAAAACACAAAAATAAACAAAACCAGAATGAACTAATAAATACAAGCACAAGAATAATTACTAACCAACACAAATTAATCAACTTACCTAGCATATTACAATATGTCAAACATTAGTTTGATCTTAAGATTGAGTTCTATGTCAGTTAGTGATACAGTTTTGAGCATTAGATTATCCAGAATTTTCTGCAGTATAATCTTTCTTTGGCTGCCAAATCTTTCTCCTTAAACATCCACATTTCTGCAAGCTCATTCAGAGAACTTTTGTCTTTTTTCTTCAAGCTTTCCCTTGCCTCTCTTTTTCTCTTTTGCATTCGCCTCCTTAACACCTATGGGCCTTTCCATTATTTCCTCCTCCACATGGGAGGCAGTGTTGGAGCTGGAGGAAAGAGCAATATTGTCATGTAGCTTTGTTCTTTTATAACTTCTCTTATTTTCTGGAGTAGTCAAAGAACACCATTTTTGATCATTTCTTAAACTTCTCTAGACATGCTCCAAGCTGAACTTCACCTTCTGATCTTGGAAAGTACAACTTGTATGCCAACTCAATAACATCATCGTCTGAATGCCCACTACTTCTTTGACACGAGGTATCATCGTAGCAGCCACCAAACTCGCTGACACTCTTATTCACTTTGGACCATTTTTGCTTACATGTGGTTTCTCTCCCGCATTACAAGATTGGAGACAGCATGACTCACAAAAGCACTCACAAAAACATTTTATTCAGAGACACTCCACTTATGCCTAGTTCCTCTTTGTTTTGCAGATGAATATGTTTCAGATTCTGAAGTATTGATCTTTTGGTGGTTGTTCAAGAGATCAATAAAGCTTGGAGAGGAACTGAATGGATCGTTGGAACCCATTTAGTAAGACAGAAAGGAAAATCATGTGAAAATGGTGTGATTTTGGAGAATTGTGAGACATACAAATTTAGGTTAATTATAACACAAACTATCAGTAATGAGCAAGCTAACCTAAATTCAATACGGGGTAGGTAAATTTAAGTTAGTTAGTTAGTTAGTTGGTTGATGTCTCCATCACCATAAATTGTGTAGTTTTAATTAAATTTTAGCTCATTTTAGTCCATCTTTAATTAAGTTACCATTTAGTTAAGTTTTAGTTCCTTTTAACTAGCTACACAACAATCCACATATTCAAGTTGGTTGTTCCATTAACTTGTAATATGGTGTAGTTCCATTAACGTTCCTTACTAGACAAAGTATTATAAGGTGTAGTTCCATTAACATTCAAATACACCATTAACTAGCTACACAACAAGACACATGTTCAAGTTGGTTGTTAATCAAAGATAATTTGAAGCTTTCGAAGTTATTGACAATATCAAAAGACACAAAGTAGACCAAAAATAATTCACCACAAACAACAGTTTAATACACTTATTTTCAGAATCAAAACTAAAGTAATTTCACTTTACTTAATTTATAACTAACCAATTCCAACACATTAGATGTGATACACCAACAAAGATCTATACTTTTTCGAAGCAAGCTAAGATTTAAATTTCAGATCAAATGTAAAGAACAAAGATTGCTATTTTTGTATATATTTGCAAGCAAGATACAGTCTTTGACTCACATATACATTTGGGCATAAAGATAATTCCAGTAAAAGCTTAGAAAACGAAAACGATTTCAAGCTAATCGAGAATTGGGTTAGAGCAATAAACATGTAAGAGAGAAGATATATGAAAAGACAAACATGTCAACGTAGCTGAATCAGTTCTTTTTCATCACCTCTTTTTATGACCAACCTCAAAATTATTCACTACCGACTCACAAAACCGAAACAAATGATCGAAAACCCAAAATCAATTTCAATACACAAATAAGAATCATAGCCCATTGCATAAATTAAAGAGGCTGGCATATAATTACCTTTTTTTTTCCCAGAAATCCCTCGACCTAGAAATTGAAAAAGCATAAGAGTTTGTGATCGAATCTGAGATCATCCTTCATTGATGATCATCAATACGAAGATCAAATAATATAATTCTCTGATGAAGAAAGAACAGACAAGATAAAGAAGGAGAATATAAATTCGCCGGCGAATAAGAACAAAGACTCGCCGGAGAAGAAGAGAAAGGAGAAGGAGAACGGAGACTCGCCGAAGAAACGATAATCTGATTTGTCGTCTCCAATGAGAGAATTTTTTATATTTTCCAAAATGCGATTTGAAAAAGAAAAAAACTTCGTTTTTTTAAATTACAATTTTTTCGCGAAAGCACATGGTCTCGCGCCACGTGACGTCTTTGAGAAATCTCACTTTGTGAAAACAAATCAAGCGTAAAGTATACAATTAAATGACTTTTCTTGTTTTTCATTTATTTTTAATCATGAGACTTTCATAATTTCATCATTAAACATTGCTCTGTATTTCTAAAATTGTAACACAAAATTTGTTAGAATTAGATGTGATTATGGATGCAAATGGCTCTTAGCCTAGTGGCAGGGCGGTAAGTCCACATAAGACAGCTCATTTGCACAACCAGGATCGAGCCCCCCGCCTATATTATGTAGGAATTTGACTATTGGGCTGGCCAGTTTATGACCAATAAATTTGTCGTTGACAAAAAAAAATGTGATTATGGATTGCAGTATTACTTAAATAAATCTGTGAATGTCACTATGCATTATTTCAAATGTAAACAATGTAGCATTCTATAGTATATGTATGTGGCAAACATTTTCTCGTAAACTAAGATACCATAGTCATTTAATTGTAGTACTCAATAACTTAATATCTACTTTTTCTTACTTTCCACATGCTGAAATATCTAACTTATTTAGTAAAGTAATATTTTTTCATATTCCCAAAAAAAAAATTTCACAAGATACTTTCTTGATTACTATTTGTAAACCTAAAACTCTGAAAGATAATCGTGAACCGAAATCCATTTTAATTACGTAAGAAAAATATTCCGGTTTAATTTGTTTTTTTGTATGACATTGCCAAAAAAAACAAAGAAATAAAAAGTTTGCTTTGTTCCTACGAGCAATAACCAGTGCGAAGCAGCAACCACTAACCGCTTCTTCTTCTCCTTATCATTCACTGATATCCTCCTCCTTCCATATCTCTCCCCAAATCACAAGCCCTATTAACGCTGCATCAAATCTTTCCAAACAGAAGAGAAAATAAAAACGCCATTTGATTCGATTCGCAGAGACCCCAATCTTCCAGCTTTTCTCTTTTGTCGGCAACATCAAATCTGCAGCATTTCTTTTCTGGGTTCTGTTAAATTTCGTGGGGACAGAGCTTCTGGGTATCACTTTTATTCGTTTGATGGAGAAAGGCGTCTTCTTGTTGCTATTGGTTATGGTTTTCGGGAATCTAACGTTTACTGCTGTCGCCGACGGCTTCACCGTTAGGGTTCCGTTTTGTGCTTCGAGGTCTGCTAAAGATAACATATTAGGGTTTCGAGATCAGACTTGTCCCGTTTCTGGGGCTGAATTTTCCCGAGCATCCTCAATTTGTTGCCGTCACCGAGGTACGTTCGGGAGAATCTTATTTGACCTTTACGCCTCAAATGTACGCTATTAAATTTGAAAATTGGAGCTCGATTTCGATTTCTAGGTTTGGAATTATCAGCTCAATGTCACGTTTTGGATTCTATATCAAAAGAATCTGTTTTTGTCTCTTATGAATGTTATCAAAATGCTGATAAATTTTCTAAATTTTGAATACTTTTACTGTTGTTTGATGTTTTGTTTTTTTTTTTGAATTTGAAGGGTGATGACCGTTGGTTGCAAATAGCTATGGATATGATTCATAAGAACAAGTGTGGTTATGTGGCTTTGCTTTTCTATGCATCTTGGTGTCCATTCTCTAGGTCATTTAGACCAAGTTTCGATGTTATCTCTTCACTCTACTCCTCAATTCCTCACTTTGCGATTAAGGAATCATCGGTAAAGCCAAGGTGAGTTATAAATCCCCCACTATCTCTTCAAGGGAGCATCCAATGAGCTGGTGTTTTGTTCTGTGATGATAATGGCCATTTGATTACTTTGTTGTGATGCAGTACCCTCTCCAAGTATGGAGTTCATGGGTTTCCTACTCTCTTACTTTTGAATTCAACTATTCGGGCACGATACCGAGGGACCAGAATGCTTGATTCTCTTGTTGCTTTCTACACTGATGTTACCGGTAAGGCGGATTTTCGAACAAATGTTTCATGCACGTTTTTAGTATATCCAGTTTCTCTACTGTGATACGGATAGTAGTAGTTTTTCATGTTAATAATGGGCGAAAAAGTTACAAGAGAGATGGCTTTGCATGCAAATGGACTACCAATGTTTATGATCTTTTAGAACAGACCTACCAATGGAACTAACAAGAAAATTTGTAGGTATCGAAACGCTGGATAAGACTCCTCTAGAGAAAACCATATCACTTCCCCATCTTGGGAATCAAAACAACACAGAGCCAGAAAACTGCCCCTTCACATGGGCGAGATCACCTGAGAATATGCTTCGACAAGAGACCTATCTGACTCTTGCCATAGTATTTGTTCTGTTGAGACTGTTCTACTTGATTTACCCTACACTTGTTATGTTTATGAAATTCACTTGGAGACGGATTGCACAGAACATGAGACTGGAAAGCCTGCTAGAACATACTGTTGGGTTTCTGAGCTCGATCTGTACAACTGTGCATGCAACTTAAAGAGCCTTGCAGGAGGAGTAATCTGCAGGGAGGAGCTATGAACGCCAGGGCATGGGCTTCTAAGTCTTTGGCTACTGTCTCGATTGGGGATTCAAGCTCATCAAACAGAAGAAATTCAGCTTCTCAGTGACTTTAAAAAAATTCTATTATATAGCAGATGTGATCAGCTAAAATGTTTGGCTGTACTAAGCATAATGTTACAGCTTCTCAAGTTAAAGTTTTGCCTCTTTCCTGTATTATCAGCAGTTCCTCTGGATCAACAACTTTGGAGAAGGCTTAATTCATAGTTGAACATTTTGTAGCAGAAGTGTACATGTCACTAGATGGCAAGATTATAAACTAATTCATGATTTCTGTCAATATTATATAAGAATCAATCTTTTGCCTTCACATGTTTTTTCAAGCATTTTCCCATACTTCCATAGAATAATCGAGGCAATCTTACAAATTACATGAATCAAAGACTTGCGCCAATCTATTTGGTAAATCTCAAAAAACCAAATCTTCAGCTAATCAATATCTACAACTGCGAAATCATTCTTCAGTACCTGTGAAATGTAGTCCTTGATTTTCTCACTAACTTGGGGATCTGACGCTCTCTCGGCAAGATTGTAAAAGAGAGTAGTACCCTCTGGGCCACTTACTTTCTCCTTCTGCAAGAACCTGTCCAAAATGACGAAGCATTTTGAGAAGAACTACGGAAACCAATATCTTCGTTCGCTTCAGGCGTTATATTCCTTACAGAATGAAAAACACGTATGACTCGGGTTACAGAAAGGTCTCACCTTTGTTGGACTAGTGTCTCCAGAGCCTGTTTGTTGTTCCCAAACACAGGATTATGCTCATCATTTTCGTGCAATCGCATTCGCTTTAAATGATGCCAAACGGTTTCTAAGTATGTTGAGGAAAGGAATGACATCAACAATACAATTCCTTAAACAACACTACTAAATTAGCAACTGGTAAATTCCTCAAGATTGAAACAATAGTAGACAACCATAACAACATTGCATCGAACCAAAAAGATTTGTCTTAAGAGATCAGATACCAATACCTTCACAGATTTTACCTCCTGCAAGCTGCACAATAGCAAGAACTGCAAAAGTGAAGCCAGTCATAGGACTCGTGGTTTCTTCTACAATGTATTTCCTAAACACATCGCTGGGCAATTGACTTACAAGCACATACGATTTCGAGTCAACAGAACCTGAAAATAACACAACAACATTTCTTTAGCTACTCTAATCAAAGCACAGAATTTGATCAAAATGTGGTGCTTCTTATTACAAGACAATGACTCTCACTCTGTAATTGAAGAAGCCTAGTTTGACCATTAGAAGAAGACCGAGCTCGTTGAAGCTCTTTCAAATCATAACCAAATACATCTGAAAGCTTTCTTTTAGCTTCATTAATCACATAAGTTGCGAGGTTACGCTGCCGATAGTTCTTAGTCACCATCTGAGTCAAATCTTCTCGTTTAATTGGACATCCTGAGTTTTGGTGTGATTTGAAAAGTATGAATCTAATCACCTCTGAAACTAGCTTATCAGTTTCCTGAATTTTTCAAATCAATAAAAATCAATTTCAGCACCAAATCATATACATATCGAAATAATAAAAAATCCAAAATTGAATCTTTACCTCCTTCGATATATCAAATTGAGAGAGAGCATCTGATTCATCAGCCATTTGTTTGAGAGATTTGCTATACCGGGAGAGCGACCATTGAAGCTCCGTAAAACCCTAGTTTCAATTGGCGGGAGAAAACTGAGGTTAAAAGAACGAAGCTAAAGCCTCTAATTCGAATAGAGGCTTTAAAGCAATGGGGGACAAGTGTGAACTTGATTCGCACGACTTTTATTTATTACCCAATGAAAATAAAAGAAGGTGGGGCTCACAAAACGTCTAAATCTAACGGTTGAGATTCGTCGTTATCAGTGATTGAGGCTTTCCACTAATCATAGACTTTATTCTCAGCCGTTGATTTTACTTCTGTGATGAAACCCAACCGCCAAAAAAAATTCCTTATTATATCTTCACTACAGTTTTCCTGATCAGAGCAAAGACTCAATTTATTCAATTGATCGAGAGAGAAAGAGAGAAATCAATGGAGAAAGAGAGACAAAATCAAGTGTACTTAGCGAAACTGAATGAGCAAACTGAGAGATATGAAGGTAATTAAGAAGTGTTAATCTTTTGTTTCTCTGTAATCTTTGGACTCTGTTCACTAGATCTCTGTTTCTTAGTTATGTCGGAAACTGTACGGATTAAGAACCTCTTGTTTTCTAATTATAAGAATGGGATTAAAAAGCTTAACACTTTAATATGCTATATGTTGTTGTTGTGAAGCAGATATGGCAGAAGCAATGAAGAAAATTGCAGGTTTTTGATGTAGAGCTTACAATAGAAGAGAGGAATCTTTTATCTGTTGGGTACAAAAATGTGATTGGTGCTAAGAGAGCTTCGTGGAGGATACTTTCTTCGATTCAACAGAAAGAAGAATCAAGAGGAATTGAACAAAATGTGAAGAAAATTAATGATTACAGGATAAAGGTTGAAGATGAACTCTCTAAGATCTGTTACGACATTTTGACTATTATAGATAAGCATCTTTTACCATCTGCAACTTCAGGCGAATCCTCTGTTTTCTACTATAAAATGTTGGTACAATTCTGATCTAATATGGATAAGAAAGAGTAATTTAACATACACTTGGCATTGATTTTTTGGATTTTGCTTTGTTTTCATTAGGAAAGGAGATTATTTCAGATACTTGGCTGAGTTTATGTCTGGTGTTGACCGTGATGAAGCTACTAATCAATCACTCAAGGCTTATGAAGTATGTTTACCATTTTATATTCTCTTGATCGAATTTAGTTTATGACCGAAAATTTGACCAAAAAATAAAACTAGGCGGTGGTAATTTAATAGTATTAGACCACCATTATTGGGAGTATTTAATGGATTTAATGGGTTTCTTAACATTCTATGTGTCACATTTTAATTGGGTACAAATATATTTTGATTAAAATATTACTAAGATACCTATTTTTCAAGATTCCATTGATAATGTTGCTCTTAGAAACAGGTCATGAGTGTAAACTTGGAGAGGTTCCAGGTTCGACTACCTTAGAACTCTAAGTACTATTTTCTGGTCAAGTAAAAACTAGACTTAGACCCATAATTCACATTGTCCACCAGTTCCTTATAAGAATAGACCTGAGATTAGTCGCGTGGTAAAAACCTAGATCACCATGGTTATCAAAAAAATAAGAATCTAACAAGTTCCATTCGTATTTCATATAGGCTGCAACTGCAGCTAGCTCAGAATTGTCTTCTACACATACGATTAGACTTGGTTTAGCTCTCAACTTCTCGGTCTTCTACTACGAGATCTTGAATTCTCCAGAACGGTATTGTCCTGCGACTATAATCAAACCTTAAAGTTCTACAAAACATGTTTTCTGAAGTTTCTTGATAACCCTTTTTAGAGCATGTCATTTGGCAAAGCAAGCATTCGATGAAGCAATCGCGGAGCTAGACAGTCTTAATGAAGATTCATACAAAGATAGCACACTTATCATGCAGCTTCTGAGAGATAATCTCACTTTATGGACCTCTGATCTTGAGGAAGAAGGTAATAACACAACACACGAGATTCAAATTTTTCTATAAAACTTTATTACAACTTGGCATTGAATGAATTTGCTTTCTCTTTTTGTCTTGCAGGTGAACAATCTAAAGGCAATAACCCACAAGATGAGGTAAGCAAAATATAATCGAAACGCTTTAACACTTTTCTTACTTTCTTTTCATAATATTGAATGCATGACTTTGACTTTGCAGAACTAATAAAGTTGAGAAGCTACAAGCCAATACACTCCTTTGGCACCAAACGGTTAAAACCTTCTGTTCTTTCGCGAGAAGGTTTTTGTACGTGCTTTCGAAAAATTGCATTAAATCTATCATTTGTTACTCTTTATTGCTTTGGATTTTACGTTTTTTTCTCGTTTTTGACATTGAAATGAAGTGTGTGTCGTCTTATTGTCTTGATATTAAAACCTCTGAATTATGTCCCTTACATTGGCTGTCCTGTTTGTTATACTTTCATGATAGTGTCATGATCCATGTGTCAACTTCCAAACTTTTAATAATATCACATATGGATATATAATTACCGGACTTAAGAGCAGTGGCGGAGCCAGAAATTCGATCTATGAGAGTCAAATATTGAAAATGTATCAATTTTATGTAAGAGTTTCACTACAAATCGTATAAATTTTATGAAAGAGTTTCACTACAAAAGAAAATATTGAAAATGTATCATTAGTTTACTCATATCTAAGATTTTTATCATGGTTTCATTTAACACAATCAATTTTTTTCTTTTTTACTTGTTCTAAGATAGAAAAAAATTCATCCATATATTTTAGTTATATTTGTAAATATGTAAACTAATATTAACTGTCAGTTAAGAGAAATATTTTAAATATAGATATTTAGAGAAAACAAACAAGTATGAATATGTTTAATTTTTAAAATATAGTAAATATAAAATTTTCAAAATTTATGGGTGTCAATTGACACCCCATCCCCTTCACTACCTCTTAAGAGTAACACAAATTTTTACAGTACATATATTTTATAAATAAAAAGTGAACCAAATATGATATCAAACAATAATAAAGAAACTAAAGATTCTAATTCAAATGGAATTAAATAGAAAAACATCAAGATAGTAACAAATCACTGATGATGAATATATGGTATGATTCATTACATATAAAAGGTCGTTTACAATGACATTTTGAAAGAGTTTGTAAACAGTTTTTCAATGGACCATAAATAAAAGTTGGACCCATACACTAAAATTGTATCACATCAACCAACTTTTAATATTTTGAATTTTTTATTGCCCATGCCTACAATTCTTTCAAGTGGCAAGAATGTTCATCAAAGTTTGAAAATCTCAAATAAAATATTTACTCAATATATAATTGAAAGAATGAAGTCAAAAAAATAAGTTGATATTTATGCAGTCGCATTGAGATCACATAGGTGACTTTTGATTATAGCACCCACCTCAGATGACGCTAACGGTTATTAATATTTTAACGTTTTGAAGTGTGTAATTAACCACCAATTCATTTTTTTCAATGGTGAGACATATTATCTTAATATTATGTAGGAAAAACATATTATTTTTAAAAAAATTCGGACAAAGAAGTTCGATTTAACAATTTAATCAAAAACATTTATATAACTTTTGAATTCTTCGATTATTAGGTATGAATAACCATCTAGAGAGGATCTCATACCAACCGTACTGGAGATATTATTCGGGATTTTTTATTTTGTGACAATGTGTATCAAATTTAACATTTATTGTTTTTCTATCCCTCAATTCTACAAACTCATAGTAAGAATATAAAGTTCACTACAAAAATTTCAATGACAAGAGAAAACATACGAAAGGTATATATACACTCCCTAAATAATCTTCTCAGATCAAAGCAGAATATAATTTGTTTTTCTACACAAATCATATGATACTATGATACACTCTTTACTTACCCAAACCACAAATCAAACCAATGAAATATCACCAAACATTGGGAAAAACTAATCAACCATCTTATGAAGCAAAAAAATAAAAGCAAGTAAAAGATCTTCTAATCTTCGAAGTCAAACTTATTGTTTTGGTTTCTTCCATTTCTAAATTTGTTTCATCCTTTTTTCTTTGGTGAGTTTTGAAAGATATATCATCACCTTAATCTGACGACAATGCAAGAGATATCATCTTTACTATCTCTTCTCAGTGCTTCTGTTGTTAGTTCTTTTGCTGCTTTTAGTGGATCTTTGATTCTTCTAGCAATATCAATGGCCTCTTGGTTAGCCATCACCTATAACCATTTACATATCGAAACCTATTCAGAACAAAACCGCAAATCAAATCATTCACAAGTAAAGAAAAGAACTTTCTTTTACCTTCCATAGACCATCACTAGCAAGAACAAGAACATCTGTGTGATCATCTATTGACGAATCTTTAATGTCTGGATCTGATCTTAGATGTGTTTTGAGGCTTTTGTCCCCGAAAGCACGGGAAACTGCTAGCTGTCCGTTAACACGAGGAACATCTCCTGAAAGAAGAAGAAGAAGAAGAAGAAGAAGAAAACATGTCTTGAGATCTGATGTTTGTAACACTTTTCTTACTATGATGTGTTTGCGATTATTATCATCTAAAGAGTAACCTGGCATGTTTGATACAAAGCCTCCTTTATCCTCAATGCTTAACCTTTCAGTGTGCGGCTCATGATCTGTAGTCATCTGTATTGCCTGACCATTTCGAGATAGAACTGCCCGGGAATCACCCACATTTGCAACCCATAACCGTCTTCCGTTCATCAGAATAGCTGTTACAGCAGTTGACCCACCACGGCCTAAGTCAGAATTATTTGATAGAATGGTTTGGTCTGTCTTCTCATATGCAGCAATTATTGAACTGTGAGGATCATACCTAAAATGCTCCTGAATACATACACCAGTTTAGATCATCAATAAGAAAAACATTGAAAACACACGCTAGAAGATGATGTATAAAGCCTCTAAAAGTGAACTATCTGCAGACCTCTTTCAGGATATTGGAGAATAAGTGCTTCTGTAGATAAACAGGAACACGTTCACCCAAATGACCATCATAGATAGCAAACAAACCGAGCTCATTACCATCGAATTTCACGAATTTCGACACATGATAATCCTCCATTGGATGATTAGCTTTCCCTTTCACTAAACTGTAACCATATCTAATCTCGCCTGCGCTATTTTTCCCTTTTCCGGAGCTACTTGAAGCCCTCCCAACCACGAGCTAAAGCACCATAATCAAAGACATAGTAATATATAAGAACTTGCACAGTGCTCAGAGAAGAACAACCAACTCCATGACACAAAAGCAGACACAACAGTTGCACAAATTGTTTAAGACATTAAGACCAAATTTGACCTCTTCTCCGACTCATCAAGCAGCATCTAAACTAATCAACTTCCGATGCCTTACACATTAACCAACAACACTGGTTCGGTTTATATCACAAACAAGCTTTACCATCTATTACAAGAAGAATCAATCTAACAATCAATGCTAATATAAGTCTGCAGAAATTTGAAAGCACCAAGAGGAAAGAGAAAAACCAGATTTGAGTTTTGCATACATCGTAGTCTGAAGAACCGAAGCAACAAAACTGAGCCATGAGAGTCAGATACAACTTCTGCTTCAAGATTTCAAGAACCTGCAAACACAAAAATCAATTAAAAAAATAAAGACTTCATTAAGAGAAAAACGCGAAATCAGAGAGAACCCACACGAAAATTACCTCAAAATCGGAGAACCCAGATGCCAAAATCCATAAAGAGAGGATATTTTGGAGTCTAACAATACAAGGCTTGGAGCAATACCGTGAAGAAAGGGTTATTGACAGACTCTGTAATGTATTTTGCTCAAAAAGTCTTCGATAAAACCACGGAATTAGTGGAAGACGACGACGACGAGTAGACTTCAAGTTTGCTGTTTTTTCTTAGGAATATTTAAACAATTTTAATGAAAAAAATCGTGTCTTTTCCTTGTTATTGGGCTTCGGTGGTTGACTTCGTTACCCTGTCTTAAAAGTAGAGTCTCTCTGGCTTTTTTCTCTGTTTTTTTTCTGTCTTTTACTATTTTCTTTTCTGATTTTGAATTTTGTCTCCCTCCACAAGAAACAAAAATATCTTATAAAATATTTATCCCATAAGGACAGGACTTAAGTATGTTTTTATTGGGATAAACTATAATTTTTAGTGTACATCTGGAGACTAAATATTATTGTTAATGAAGGTGGAATTAACGCGGAAACTTCATATAATAAATTAAATAGTTTGAAAAGTAGACCTTGTTTTAGTTTTTCTAATCTGAAAATGATGGATTATTAAATTGATGTGGAAATTCTTTTCCAAACTTGTATAATCCTAGGAAAAAAAACAATCTACACTTCATAGAAATGGAAAATTGGAAAGTAGTTGTAGATGCTGCCACAATCAAAAGCATCACAATTTGGTCACTCCAAATTTATTGCAATGGAAAGTGATAAGTCGTCAAAAATTAACACAAGTCCAAATCTCTTATATGTGTAGGAATTGTTAGACCAATTTTTTGGTGCCTAACAGTAAAGGCCCAAACATAAACCCAACACATGAAACCGGAGAAGACGGAAAGAAATTGCTTACGCATTCCGTTTAGGCCGATCAATTTTCTTTAGATAATTTGATAATGTCCACATATTTTGATTTTACAAAAAATAAAACAAAAGCGTATATTGACCATGTTAGTTTTTTGTTCCAATCGAGGGTAATATCGACATCGACACTTACAAATCATGCCAAACATTTATATTTCCACTTAAAAGAACTAAGATTTATCGTATCATTATTAAAGAAGACTAATTATCATCTGAAAACGGTGCTATAAATTTCGGCTGACAATCAAATCCGAGTCTATAATATTATGCTACAAATTCTAAGACCATGAACAATGGTGAACTTGTAAGGGGTTCTTTTGTGGTGCCTATTTAAGAGACGTGTTCGCCACGTGGCGAATTCTGATTGACTTTTTTTTTTTTAATTTTTTTTTATAAGAACCCCTAAAAGAATTCACCATTGCTCATGTTCTAAATTATTATCCACCTATCTCGACACTATCGATAAGACAGAAAATATTTTATATTTATCTTTTCTTTAATCTAGAGTCTTTCAAAATGTTTTACACAAGAATACGACTAAACTATAACTTTTTTGGTAATGCTAATTTACTAAAATAAGGGTGATTTCAAATAATTATATAAGTTTAATACTTATATATTATATTAATCATTTATACATGAATTAACAGAAATCTTAGATATTATGTTAGAGGAGATCTAAAACAAGTATGAAGTTGGTTAATTCAAAAATTGTGCTACAAATTTCGAGCAAAAGTTAAATCCAAAGTTTATATTTTGAGTCTTAGGTTGTCATCTATCTACCCAACACGGTAATTTTATATATTTTTTCTTTCAAGAAACTTGAATATAAGACTTCCCAAAATGTCTTGCACAAAGATTACACTCCACAAATAGTTTTTTTGCGATGCTAGTTTTTTTTTGTTAACGAAAAAAAAATGCTGCCAAAAAATTATGTATTGTTTTTAAGATAACCATAGTTGATGTAGTAGTCAAAATTTTGAAAAACAAGCACGAATATTATCTAACTACTCAGACAGAAACTCGATGCCACTTTCAGAGTGGTTGCAGAGTAGATTAGTTATTATTCTAGAATGCTTACAACATCTTCATTACTTAGTCGGAGTTAATCGCTATGTTTTATTTCATGTAAATATTTATAATCAATTCTTTGGCATAAAAAATCAACTTATTGTAATATAACTTTGACTAGTAATACGAGAACATAGTCAATTATTTCACTTAGAAATCACTGATGAGTATATGCATCAAATAATTTTAATAAAATTATAATATATAACAAGTAACTTATGTTCAAACATATATAATGTGTCGTTATAAAAGAGATTAAAAAACTGATACTATAAGTGTCTAATTACATATAAAAATCAAAACAGAAATGAACAACGGAAAAAACAAACAAAACGTATATAACTCAAGTAGATGTACGTATATGATTAGAAAACATTAAAACCAACAATGGAAATTAACAAATGTCGTTCATGAGGCTTTCGTCGAAGCAAAAGTCAGGCCAATAAAGAGACGACGCAGCATCACAACCACCATAGCTTGAACTGCTACTTGCATCTGTGAGGTTGTTGTGAGGAAGAGAAGTTGTGATATTTTTAGGGTTGTGGTCTATAAGAGAAGGTAGAAGCCATGAAGATGAATCATCACTTGAATGTTTGACCAAATTATCTACAAAGTGATCTTCACTATTCAAAGCTGTTTGAAGATTGAAAGGGACATGATCATGAAGTGGGTCACTAGGACTATTGTTTATATGGTCATTTTGTTGTTGGAGTGGTTGAGTGGTTGGATCAATGATACATCCTTGTGGAAACAAACCTTGATCATGATTTTGATCATTAGTTTCGACTTCAAGAGCTGGATCGAAACTCGGGTTTTGGTCTTTGTTCCAAGAGACCATGGAGTTTAAGAGGTTCAGGGCATGGTTTTGATCGATATCAAGGATACTACTCGGACTACTGTTGTTGTTGGTTGATGAAGCTGAAGAATTTAGCATACATTGGAGATATTGTAGCTTGGCTAGTTGAGCTGCTTCTGCTTGAATATATGAGAATTGTGAAGTTTGTTCAATGAGGTCTTTTAGGTTTGCCAAAGCTATGAGCTGAGGTAAGCTTGCAAAGAGATCGGTTCTTGGCTGATGAGTCACAGGATCGATTCCCATTTGGATTAGTTTTTTCTTTAGATGTGTGTTCCAAAAATTCTTGATCTCGTTATCTGTTCTTCCTTGCAAATGTGTTGCAATAGCTGACCATCTAATACATTATATAGAAAAACATTTAGTAATCATTAATCAAAATTCAGACAGGTCAATCAAGTTTGTAAGGATAAAAACTAATATAGCCAACACAATCGTGGTTAAATGGTAAAACAAAAATAACTTAGGATAGCGATAATACATTACTTAAGTTCGAATTTTCTTCATCATATTAAGTGCGGCACTTTAAAAGATTTATATAGATTCTCTAGCCATTAAATATAGCCGGAATTGGAACAGAGTTAGTACTCTACCCGATTTCGAACTACTGGAGTTATAAAAAATAAAACTAAAATATGTATAATAAATCACTAACTTATTGCCAAGAATGGAATGAAGATGGAGGATTGTTTGCTCTTCTTCTGCTGAAAACTTTCCTCTCTTAATGTCTGGTCTCAAATAATTTGTCCACCTCAATCTACAACTCTTCCCACACCTATTCAAACCTGCAAACAACAAACAACAACTTTCAAAACTTTACAATATCCATAGATACATTTATACCAGTTTTCGGAAATGGACTGTTTTCTTGTAGCTATATGTCGACTAAGAAAGAAAGAATGATAAGTACCTGCAAGCTTGGGGAGGGCTCTCCAGCTTCCATGGCCATGTTGATGAATGTAATCAACAAGCTTTTGATCTTCTTCAGGTGTCCATGGTCCTTTCTTTAGACCATTTTCATCGCAACAAGGAGACCTCCCCATCTTTTTTCTTTATTAGGTTTGTCTTATCTTCTTCTTAAAGACTACCAAAAGCTTGAGGTTAGGACTTGGTATTTATATACAGTTTCGTGCAACTTTGGTCAAATATTTTATATATATATATATATATATAGTATATATATATATATATAAGATTAATCTACGGCTGTATACATTATGCTTTCTTTACTATAATTCGTTTGACTAATGTTTTTTTTTTTTGGTATTTTTATTAACTAATAACTTAGACAAATCTATGTCGCCTGTTCTTTCGATACGAAAAATCTACTTTGTAACTAGCGACGAAGCCAATACGTACTAATAAGCTCACGTATTTCTCATGCATTTTTTGAAGACTTATTTTTCAACATTTTCTGCTTAATTACATTACAGCTTTTAAGCATATATGCATGGGAACTTTTGATTATATTCATTAAGTACAAATAAAATTTGACAACTATCTGATCACTAGACCAAACTACTGTCTCTGTGTGACTTAAACTGAGTACTCATCTCCTCCTAAGTAAGCTAGGTCACTTCAATGCAATAAGTTGATAAAAACCAGTATGTTCATATTTCAGATAGTTCTATATATATTCGTAAATGAGCAAATTATTGAAATTTACAGATATTATATCTAGTAAATTGGTGCTATTATATATATATATATATGTAATTGCTTATTGAACAAATAGATAACAGAATGTATTTAGTTTCATATAAACATTTAGTGTATATTACTTATGATTATATTTTGGAGGTAATTTTGAGAAAAATGACAATATGTTTTGGCTGTTTTATGACGAATTTTAACGTTTATTATAATGTAGATAAATGAGTTGCACTTTTGTTTTGGCAAATTTTGGTTGCTAATATACTAGCCAAGTATCTACATTATAATTTCAGATTTTCATGGACTATATTCTGTCACAAGTATTTTGCTATATATATATATATAATATTTTCTGAAGTAATCAATGTGTCGAGTCAAATCATCAAATCTCAAATCTTGCATCCCAACATCCGTGTTGTGTAGATTTGGAGGTTAAGCTATGAGTAAGCTTTCATAATTATGGTGAAAAAATGTTTCAAAATATCCAAAGTATTATTCAACAACCCTAATTCTAATATAAAAAGTGAAGCAAGAAAACTAATTGGACGCATTATATTAGAGGTCTAGCTATATGCTCTATGACAATATGTATATGCATTCTTTTCTTTCATCAAAAAAAAAAAAATATATATATATATATGTGGCTTCTGATATCTCGTTATTTTTAAAAAAACTATAAAGTAATATTTATTTATTTTCTGGTCAGAAGACAATTGTTCAAACATTCTAAATTTAGGGGAAAATGTTACTGAGATATATGTGGTCATTGAGGCACAATCCCTTGTGGTAATGCGTTGTTTCTGGAGGTTTGGTGAATCAAATCTGTAATAAAATATTCTTCTTCATAAATGGGATTAGATAAGCTATATTTATTTATGGTATATATAGTCAGCGTTTAGATGTGTTAATTAACTGTTTTTTCAATTTAATCTTATGTAAATATGACCAAATGATCATGCATTATCTAGTTTCTGTGGATATCATGTAAAAAAGAGTTCATTTCCTATAACGTTTAATAAATCAACAAGATATAATAGTTTTTAATTTGTTTCCTCATAAATACTGATGGAATTCATAATTCTTTATGAGGATCATTTAATCAATAAATTGACAAAATTTGATCTATAACCTAAATCTTAAACTTTATCATAATAGATTATATGTTCATCTGGATCCAAAATCTGTTTAAAAAATTTCAGAGGTAGAGATTAACCGATTTCGAGTACAAAATACACTTGTACTTTTGGGCATAAAAATAAAGGAAAAAGATAATTGTATTTTCAGTAAAATAATTTAGAATTACAAACGACGAACACAAGAGTTTAAAAGTTGCAAGATTTATGGTACATACATTCAAGTTTCAACTCATACTTTATGGTTTGGACCATTATTTCAGGAAGTAAATGTAAATCAAATTCTCATGGAAGTTTGTTATTTGTTTGTATATATGAAGAAAAAAACCATGAAGTTTGACAAAATTAATTAGGAGCACATTGACAAATAAAATTGGGCAAAATACGGAATATTAAAACGAGTTGGTAATGGGGAAACCAAGGTGAACTTATTGGGAAATTTAGTAGTATTAATTAATTAATAAATAGAAAAGTTTTAATATAAAATAAAATGGTAAGTTTGGTCAACAAAAAAAATGTAAAAACCAAAAAGAAAGGATTACGTGGTTGAACCAAAAGAACCTTTCCCATGCACGCAATGCAACAATTCTTGTGTTTGTCTTTTATTGCATGGCTTCTTCTTACTCTCTCATCTTCGTACGTACCAACATTAATGTATATCTATATCAACTTCATTTCGTACATGTGCATCAACATGAACATCTTTATCTCCACGATTTTTCAAATTTCCGATAGAAGTATTTCCTTATTGGCCAAACCAACAAGAGAATTTTGAAGTTGAGAGTTCTGAGAATAAAGTCTCGCTAAACCATAAGACTACATTGATACGGGTGAATTTGAGTTTTCTTACAACAGAATACACTTTTTATTATCCACAAATGTCTTATTAGTGACAAAGAATACAGATTTACATTAAACCAAAAGTATATATACAGATTTATATGGGTTTGGGGATATGTCTGCACTTAAATCTAAGATTTTTTGGGTTTTTTGGAGAATAAATTATTAGCTTCCCTACTCATATATACTCGAAGTATCTATTCAAAGAATTTTTTATGGTCTGGTGACCCGGGCTCTGCAAGAAAAGCAAAGGTCATGATCAAATAATAACCGTTACGTTTTGTTATCGGTGAAGTTCGATCAAGTTAATGAGAATATCATGAATTCATATCAATTACGAATAAAATCTGCTTCAAATTAATCATTTCGTAATTGGTGAAAATTTTCACAGAATCGTTCATGTTCAAAATGATTGAGAATTGTTTCGTTAAGAAAATGGAGAATACATGCATGTAACCGTTAGATTGCGTTCATGAATTGTTACTTGATCATCAAGTAACTGTCATTATTATGATTCAATGTGTAGAATGTTTTTATATATATAAACTATATATGAATATAAAGACACATTATGCAATATAAAGAAATGGGGTCCGTTATTTTTGGATATGGTAGTAATAATGGCCCACAAATTATTATCAAGATAGTTTATATATATTTATATAAAAATTAAAATTTCCGGTGTATTATATGAAATTAAGATAATTAATTGTATTATGAAGTATTAATACAATATAAGAAGAAATTTATCCATTAAGATTTAATATTTACATTGTATGTGATATGTTAATCACCAAAGTGGTCTTGTCATATTATATGTAAATATTAAAATAAAATTATAATTGATCATGATTAAAGAGATGCTAAAATGACACTAAAATTCTAATGATCAATTGATTTATTATTTATATCTTTGGAGGTCACCCAAAGGTGGATCATTGGATATGTTTAATAATGCAAAAAGAATTAGTCATTTCCATTATAGTCGATAGTATGTTTACCCAAAGGTAACATATCTATTTGATTTATATGTCATTTGATTAATTATAAGAGAATTAAAAATCTAAAACTAGCATCACTTAGAGTGCATGTATTTAAGTATTCCCCAAAGGTTACTTAAACACATTTTTTTAAAAGTCTTGTATAAAATTAAGAATCTGTATAAAAGTTTCAAAGCACTAACGAGTAAGCGTGTATAAATGATTGCAGCTTCATCTAGCATGTATGCATCTGCTAACTCGGTCGTGAAGTTTAATGGGCTGAATTATGAGGAGTGGTCCGAACATATCCGATTCACACTGGGTGTAATGTCTTTGGATCATGCTATACTCACTGATGAGGTACCTCCAGCCATTACAGTTGATAGCTCCGAAACTGATAAGTCTCGCTATGAGATTTGGGAGCGATCTAACAGGCTGAGTGTGAACCTCATGAGATTAACGATGTCAGAAAGTATTAAGCCATCTATGCCTAAGACTGAGAAAGCTAGGGAATTTGTAACAAAAATTAAGGAGTGTTCACAATCGGAATTGGCGGACAAGTCGATTGTAGGAAGTCTCATGAGTGAGCTAACTACGAAAAAGTTTGACTGGTCCCAACCAATCCATGATCATGTGACGCACATGTCTAACTTGGCATCAAAGTTAACAGCCTTGGGAATGAAAATTGATGAACCATTCTTGGTCCAATTCGTTATGAACTCTCTACCTCTTGAGTTTAGCCAGTTTCAGGTGAACTATAACACCATTAAAAATAAATGGAACTATCAGGAATTGAAGGCTATGCTCATTCAAGAGGAAGGGAGATTAAAGAAGTTGAACAACCAAGTTGCTCTTTTCGCAGGATTTGGAAATGCCAACAGCAACAGAAAAAAATCAAGTGTTAAGGACAAAAAGAACGATAAAAATTTCATGAAACGACCCGAAGGTCAAACCAAAAGGAAAGGAAGTGCTTCTTTTGCAAGAAAATGGACACTTCAAGAAAGACTGTCCGAAAATAAAGGCATGGTTCGATAAGAAAGGTACACAACATTTATATGTTTGTTCTGAATTGAACCTTGTTGAAGTGCCTAAAAATACTTGGTGGTTAGATTCTGGTGCATCTACTCATGTGTCTCATATTGAACAGGGATTCAGTTCGATCCAGCCCATAAGAGGACCTGAGCAGTACTTGTTCATGGGGAAACCGGATGAAGACACACATTAAAGGCATTGGGACTTATAGGTTGATCTTAGATACTGGTTGTCATGTCTCTTTGTACCTGAGTGTGCTAGAAATCTTATTTCCGTAAGTAGGTTAGACGATTTATGTTTTAATTTTAAGATTGGACATGGTGTTTTCTCTATGTATCGAAATGATTACTTTTATGGTAGTGATACAAAGTTTGATTCACTTTATAAATTCAATCTTGATATAAAGTTTTCTGAATCTTTTTTTAATGTTGAGAATCAAGGCATTAAGCGTAGTGCATCTAACATAAGCTCAGCTTACTTGTGGCATCAGAGATTAGGCAACATTTCCAAAGAAAGAATGATGAGGTTGATAAAAAATAAAATTCTTCCTCCATTGGATTTCAGTGACCTAGATGTGTGTATAGACTGCATTAAAGGAAAGCAGACTAAACATATAACAAAGAAACCAGCCACAAGAAGTACTCAACTTCTAGAATTAATACACACCGATATATGTGGCCCTTTTGATGCTCCCTCTTGGAGCGGTGAAAAATACTTCATCACCTTTATTGATGATTATTCACGTTATGGATATATTTATCTACTGCATGAAAAAACTAAGTTAGTGGATGTCCTACAGGTGTTCATTGATGAAGTAGAAAGGCAGTTAGAAAGCAAAGTAAAAGTAGTGAGATCTGATAGAGGCGGTGAGTTTTATGGAAAATTCACTGAAAGTGGACAATGTCCTGGTCCATTTGCAAAGTTACTTGAACGTAGAGGCATATGTGCTCAATACACAATGCACGGAACACCTCAGCAGAATGGTGTAGCTGAAAGGCGAAACCGTACTTTAATGGATATGGTTAGGAGTATGTTAAGTAGTTGTTCTTTACCTCTTTCGTTATGGGTATATGCATTAAAGACTGCAACGTATTTACTGAACCGGGTTCCTAGTAAGGCAGTTCCTAAGACTCCTTTTGAACTGTGGATGGGAAGGAAACCTAGTTTACGACATTTACGTGTCTGGGTTGTCTACCAGAAGTAAAACCATATAACCCACATGAAAAGAAACTTGATTCTAGGACTGTCAGTGGATTTTTTATTGGCTATCCTGAAAAGTCGAAAGGCTATATATTTTATTGTCCTAACCATAGTACGAGAATAGTTGAAACGGGTAATGCTCGGTTCATTGAGAATGGTCAAACTAGTGGGAGTGGTGAACAAAGAAAGGTGCACATTAAAGAAGTTCAGGTTGAAAAATCTTCACCTTCACCTGTCATTGCACCTCAAGTTGTTGTTCCTATTGTTTCATCAAAGTAAAATGACACAATACTACAACACAATCAAGTGACAATTCCACTAGATGTCGAACTAGATAATGAACCAGTCACAATTCAAGGAGAGAGTAGTGTAACACAAGAATCTTTAAGGTGATCTGTAAGGGAAAGAAGATCTGCCATATCAAATGACTATGTGATCTATGCTATTGAAAGTGAATGTGACTTAAGCCTTGATGTAGACCCGAAAACATTCCAAAAAGCCATGGAAAGTGACAATTCTGAAAAGTGGTTAAATGCCTCAAAAGAAGAAATGACTTCTATGGGTGTTAATTATGTATGGGACTTAGTAGAGTTGCCTGACGGTTTCAAAACAATAGGATGTAAATGGGTCTTTAAGACTAAACGTGACTCGAACGGTAACATTGAAAGATACAAGGCTCGTCTTGTTGCTAAAGGTTTCACCCAGAAAGACGGCATTGACTATAAAGAGACCTTCTCTCCAGTTTCTAAGAAGGATTCTCTAAGGATTGTTTTGGGTTTGGTCGCTCATTATGATTTAGATCTTCACCAAATGGATGTAAAAACCGCCTTTCTTAATGGAGAGCTTGAGGAAGATGTATATATGGACCAACCTGAAGGGTTTGTGGTTACAAGAAAAGAACATATGGTGTGTAAGCTGAGAAAGTCAATATATGGATTAAAACAAGCTTTCAGACAATGGTATTTAAAGTTTAATGATATCATTACGGTATATGGTTTTGTAGAGATCATTGTTGATCGATGTATCTACATGAAAGTCAGTGGGAGCAAGTTCCTTATATTGGTCTTATATGTTGGTGATATTTTGTTTGCTGCAAATGACATGGGCATGCTATGTGATATAAAGAAATATCTCTCCAAAAACTTTGAAATGAAAGATATGGGTGAGGCATCTTATGTGATCGGAATAGAAATAATTCGAGATAGATCACAAGGATTGTTAAGTTTGTCTCAAAAAGGATATATCAATAAGATTTTAGAGAGATATAACATGGAAAAATGCTATGCAGGAAAAACTCCAATTCAGAAGGGAGACAAGTTCAGTAAAATGCAATGTCCAAAGAATGAATTGGAGCGTAAAGAAATAGAAAGAATTCCTTATGCATCAGTGGTTGGGAGTTTGAACTACGTTCAGACATGTACTCGGCCAGATATCACCTTTGCTGTTGGTGTGTTGGGTCGATATCAAAGTAATCCTGGAATGGACCACTAGAAAGCTGCAAAGAAAGTTCTCAGGTACTTGCAAGGCACCAAAGAGCTCATGCTTACGTACAAAAGATCTGACAACCTAGAGATCATCGGATATTTAGATTCAGATTACGCCGGATGTGTCGACAGCAGAAAATCAACATTTGGCTACTTGTTCCTGTTAGCTGGAGGAGCAGTATCTTGGAAAAGTGGAAAGCAGTCTGTCATTGCTACTTCCACTATGGAGGCAGAATTTGTGGCATGCTTTGAAGCCACAGTTCATGCATTGTAGTTGCGGAACTTTATCTCAGGACTTGGGATTGTCGACAACATATCCAAGCCGCTGAGAATTTATTGTGATAATTTTGCAGCTGTCTTCTTTTCTACAAACGATAAGTACTCGAAAGGTGCTAAGCACATGGAGTTAAAGTACTTGTCTGTGAAAGAAGAAGTACAGAAACAAAGAGTAACTTTTGAGCACATTAGGACGGACATGATGGTAGCGGATCCGTTAACTAAGGGATTGCCACCCAAGACGTTTACTGGCCATGTAGAGCGTATGGGTGTTATAGACAAGACCTTGCTATTTAGCTGTGTTATGCTCAATATATTTGTAAACTCTGAATTCACTTAAGGATATGTTTCTGTTTTTTTTTTATTAAACATGTTATCATTATAGTATATGTATACATTCTTTCAGTTTAAAGATGACATGAGTATTCGAGATTTAAGTTTCTCTCAATATTAAAGAAAGAAAAAAGTGAAGTTAAAATTGATTTGTGATACGTGGAAGGAAACTTGTCGTTAAATGATGGGCAACTGCCATGATTCGATCAGTTCTGATTTTACTACGATAATTAAAGGATTAATGAACTTGATATAAAGTGCGCATTATAGATATTAAACTGTTAAGTCAACATAACGACCAAGTGGGAGAATGTAAGAATATTTCTTGTTACATGTGGCCGATGTGTTTTTCGGTTTAATGTTAAAATTGAAGTTCATATTAAAGTTAAGGATTCTAATATAAAAGTCGATACCGTGATGGATGAGTTTCAGATAATGACATTAGAATCGGGTGTATTGATAACCCTCCTTCCTTACCAATTAACATTATATAAAGTTATATATATATGGTAATTGATTAATGTATTATATATTTAACCATATGTATATATATATATATATAATACATTTGAGTTGAATATATAATCGAAAGGATGTGGTGTCCTTTTGGAAAAATAGTGTTGTCTGTCATATATATATATATAGACGTACGGTTACGTCTTCAAGTAATGAGAAGAAAAAGAGAAGCGTAAGAGAAAAAGAGAAGCATAAGAGATAAAGAGAAAAACTTCTCTGATACACAAAAAGAAAACTGTAAAGAGTTTAAGATCCTTGTCCATCAAATGATCGATTAGAGTTTAAAGGTTAAGGAAGGATAAAATCAAAAGGATTGAACCACACCATCATTAAAGCAATGGATCAAGATTAGTCTTTCTTCTTCATTAAGAAATGATTTATTTGTTGAATTAACACAAATATAGAGAACTTGGGACAGATTTCATAATCTGGAAATCATTAATATATAAATTTATAAAGTGGTCCCAAGTTTGTTCTCTAAAAGTCGCAGGAGTACTGGGTTTGAGGAACATATCAGTTTGGAATAAAATCTTTGCTTTGAAACTGATCTGAATGTTGTTCTCATCAGCGGGATCTTTGTGGGTAGCATGGTGCAAGAAATACAACTTAAAGGGGCGTTGTTTCTGGTCATTACATGAGAATAACAATGGCTCTTCCATTTGGTGTTACTTGCTTAAATTGAGATACTTGGCTAAAGATTTTATTCGCTGTAAATTGGGTAATGGAGAACTTTGCTCTTTTGGCTAGACTCATGGACTCCTTATGGTAGGTTAATTGACTTCATTGGAAGTGCTGGCCCGCGTCTTTATGGCATACTCTTGGAATCAAAGGTGTGCTCAGTGGCAGAAGGAGATAGGTGGGATTTAAGAGGAGCCAGGTGTCAAAACTCAGAAGCTCTCTTAACTCACTTATCTTCAATCTCGCTCAGCTCTAACACACAAGATGTCTACTACTGAAAAGATTGATCTGGTCTTGTAAAAGACCAATTCAGTTTTGCGTCAGTCGAGCAACAACTAAGACTTCCTTTCCACCTAGTATCATGGTGCAAAGAAGTTTGGTTTCCAGGTGATGTCCCTAAATATGCCTTCATGATGTGGCTCTCTTGTCTTAACAAGTTACCTACATCAGATTGGTTAATGTCATGGGGTGTTACCAACACCAACACATGTGTCCTCTGCGAGATTTTTACAGAGACGAGAGATCACATCTTTTTGAGATGTCCATACTCGCAGGAAATTTGGAGGCTATGTATGCAGAGACTTAACTCTTCCTACGTGGATTTTGAGACATGGCTTCCTTTTCTTCGATGGCTTCATCGTCCGCAACAAGTAGAGACTGAAAGGTCTCTCAAAATTATTGCTTCGCAAGCGATCATATACTATTTATGGCGGCAGCGCGATAACAGGATCTTCAATCACATTTCTGCTCCAGCAGATACTTTTTCAAAGTCATCGATAGGAAGGTCCGTGACATTTGCTTTGCTCGTCGGGACCTCTCTCAATTTCAAGGCTCTCTTGCATTATGGTTTAGAGGCTCCTAGCTTCTGACCTTTTTAATATCTAATTTTATCTTTGAAGGTGTTCTTTAGGTCGGGCGATTTCCTTTTCTCAGTTTCTTTTATAATGTACAGTTATGAGTTATATCCAACCAGAAAAAAAAAAGAAATATCTATTCATAAATTATATATATAAATACATTAATTTACTGAGAGCTAGGTGTACAACCTAGAAGCTGCCATATATACTTGAATTTGTAGATAAATTTATAATTGTTATAAAACCATAACTTGATGTAACCGGCAAGACTTCGTAGAATTTTAAAGAGATGTCAGAGATATATCAACAAAGAAATTATTTTATTCATATGTGAAATTCACTACTATATATATTATAGTTTTTTTTGGTTTTAATGTTAATATACTATATATATATATATTGTAGTTGTTTATGGGGTACATAAGATAATGGGTTAACACGGATATAATGATTCATCAAATTAATTGATGAATCAGATTTAACAAATTTATAGAAGAATTATTGATAAATTTACCACATGATTTGGGATCAAATGTTTTCGAAAATATTCGGGAGTGAGTATATCTACATATGTAGGAGAGAGGTTGGTGCATCAAACTCTCCAAACATTTACTACTACTTCCATCTATATATTGTGCAGACCTCAAGCACTTACATACTCTTTAACTTTATATCCCAAAAAGTGTAATTTAGCTTGCTTGTTTACTACTATTATATCTCGCAAAACTTTGAATAGTTACATTTTTAATTCTATTACTACAAATGTTACGTTAAAAATAACACATGAAACGAACATGTTAACATAAGGTAAATTTTGACAAGAAATTTTTGGTCAAGTGATAGAAGCGGGTTTAAGATTCTAAATAGTTTTGTAGGTTTGATTTCTCTGACTAAAACACATCTTCCTAATCATCCTTACATGGATATAGGTTTATGTTTTCAACCTATTTGAATACCCAAAAAGAAAGTTTATTCGTGAGTTGCATCTTCCTTAAAAAATAATCCAGACTCTTCCCATAAAATTTAGAAACTATTAGTTATCAAAAAAAAGATAACACATGAATTCTTAAAAAAAAAGGTAACACATGAGTTTCCAATTCAAAATTAAATAATAATGATTAGACTAATTTTGAAATTGTATATTGTATTAGATTAGAACGAATCCAAATTTTGGGTTAGACATTTTAACAAATTCTTATTTTCTTTTATGAAAAAGTGGTTTGTTGTCAGCCATTTTTGACATGCTGAGTTATGTACAAAATTTTAGGATTTAAACTATTCAAGTATTCTAAATAATAATAATAATAATTAGCGTGACAGAGAATTTTCCAAATTCAGATGATTTGATAATACAACATTCTCTTTGCCAAATAGTTTTTTTTTTGTTTTTTTTCATGTAGTAATTAAGAAAAACTAATATATAATGTATCAATTCTCACGCGGTTGCTTGAGGAATTTATCCTTCAATCATTTTGTCCTGACGTTATTTGTTCTATTCAAATACTATGCATATATTCTTATTAGTGATGATTATTTATTATAATTTTGGATAAAACAGTTAAAGTAGAAGCCCTGTTATCCTTTTTTCACAAGTTATAGATTGTTTCAAGTTTTGTCAAAATTACTCTTTATTTAAAATGAGATCATGAAAGTATAAATCGTTTATTATAATAAGATTTAAAATTCATGTGATAAATCATTCAATCCGATTAATGTACAACTAAACTAGAAAACTGTCAATTCGAGAACAGTAGTTCTAAGTACGGATAGAGGCAAAAACATGCACAAAGTTAATTACTAATAAAGTAAAGTAATCACATATTAAAAACGTAGTTTAATAATCAATAGATGTAGTGGCAAATAAAATGCATAAAATTAAGGAAAATTGAAATGGTTGATAGAGAAACGTTAGATTTCAAGGGTCAGCTAAACAACTGAATTGCTTGTACAGTTAAGTCTTCAACTAAAACATTATATCTTTTAAAATAAGTTAAATTTAACTTTACATTAATAATTAATTAAAAGGACTTTGGGAGGACATGAAACTGGCGAGAGGTTCCGCGACGACATTGTTTACTTTTGTGTTCTCCAAAGTCTTACTCAAAAGATCTTCACCTTTTGCTCATCTCTTCTTCCATAAACTTTTTATCAAAAACAAAAATCTCTTCTTCTTTGACTTACCATTTAAAAAATGCATATGTTAAAAAGTAAGATTCTCAAAAATGCATAGATATATTGAAAAGTATATAATGTTTTTCAAAACTCTTAAAAATAATAGTCCTTTCGATCCAGTTAGAAACTACTCATCATTGTATGTGTAGAAAAGTATTATTTCAGATAATTCACTTTGCTT
>JAKUCM010000071.1:92500-96529 GCA_023374145.1 Lepidium sativum | reverse complement strand
CCTATTCTTCTGTATCTCATATGGGTTTTATAATAATAGGTATTAGTTCTATAACGGATCCTGGACTTAATGGAGCTATTTTACAAATAATCTCTCATGGATTTATTGGCGCTGCACTTTTTTTCTTGGCAGGAACGAGTTATGATAGAATTCGGCTTGTTTATCTTGATGAAATGGGTGGAATGGCTATCTCCATTCCAAAAATATTTACAATGTTCACTATTTTATCGATGGCTTCCCTTGCATTACCGGGCATGAGTGGTTTTGTTGCAGAATTAATCGTTTTTTTTGGAATAATTACCAGCCAAAAATATTTCTTAATTTCCAAGATTTTAATTATTTTTGTAATGGCAATTGGAATGATATTAACTCCTATATATTTATTATCTATGTCACGCCAAATGTTCTATGGATACAAGTTAATTAATGTCAAAAACTTTTCTTTTTTTGATTCCGGACCCCGAGAGTTATTTCTTTCAATCTCTATTCTTCTACCCATAATTGGTATTGGGATTTATCCTGATTTTGTGCTCTCATTAGCAAGTGACAAGGTCGAATCCATTTTATCTAATTATTTTTATGGATAGTTTTCAGGAAATAAAAAAAAGCATTAAATTAAATTGTAATCAGAAGTCTTTGGTCTTTGTATTGTGAGAACCTTTTGAATCATTGTACTACTTGATTCAAAAGGTTCTTGATTATTTATCAAATTAGATTTCTTAACTTATATTATATGAAGTTAGATATAGATGCTATTCTTTTTTATTTGGATTCCTTTTTTTTTGTTACTTTTTTTTTAATTCGATATAAATGAACCATAACTATGTAAACCTATTCCTAAAAGATTGACGCCAAAATAGCATATCCAAATTAAAAGAAAACCTATCGAAGCCACAATGGCAGAATTTATACCCCTAACATTCCTATTTGTTTTAATATGTAAATAAATTGCAAATATGGTCCAAGTAATAAATGCCCAAGTTTCTTTTGGATCCCAGTTCCAATATGAACCCCACGTCTCATTAGCCCATACAGCTCCTGAAAGAATGCCGACGGTTAAAAAGATAAATCCAAAACTAATAATACGAAAACTCCAAAAATCTAATTGTTCATTCAATTGATACCTATAATAATTTCTAGAAAAACTAAAATTACTGTTTTGTTGTAGTAAAATAGAATTTCTTTCATTTATGTAGTAAAGTACATCAAATGAAAATAATTCATTTAGTAAAAATTTTTTTTTGATATTCTTTTTCCAAAAAGTAGGTCTGACTTTGCGAAATGTAATAACTAGAAGAGCTATTGATAATAATGATCCGCATAACAGAGCGCCGTAGCCTAATATCATCATACTTACGTGCATCATTAACCATTGGGACTGGAGAGCTGGTACTAATATTGCAGACTGAGGCATTTTGTTTAAAAGACCTGAAGTAGCAAAACCCTGAATAAAAATAGCACTTGGCGCAGTTATTGCGTTTAAGTGATTTTTGTGTTTTTTATTAAAATAGGAAACCATATGAATAATTGAAAAAGCCCACGAAAGAAAAATTAATGATTCATATAAATTACTTAATGGAAAATGTCCTGAATAAATCCAACGAGTGAATAATAATCCTGTTATACCAAAAAATGTAATTACGATTCCTTTATCTGATGAATCAAAAAATCCTATGATTTCATCTAAATTAACTACTAAAGTTAAAAAATAAATTGTCAGTACAATTGAAACGACCGAAAAAGATATATGAGTTAATATATGCTCTAAAATTGAAAAAATCATAAAAAATTTGTTAAAAATTAATAAATTAATACTAGGTTTTACCCGATTTTAGAAAAAAAAAAGTCGGGTATTTTTTTCTTATAAACCCTTTTTTCTTATAAAACTTATAATATCTCTTTTATAAGATCTTATGCCGCTACTCGGACTCGAACCGAGATGCTATTGCACTGCTTCCTAAGAGCAGCGTGTCTACCAATTTCACCATAGCGGCAACTTGTTCAAAACAATACTAACAAGTTTTTATTCAATATTCAATCGTCGAGATAAAAAATTAAATAAAAATAAAGAAGTCAATTGACTGAAATTCACAATTGATTTAATGAATAAAAACTTGTTTCAATAGGTATTGGGGGTTTTAATTCAATTAAAATCTTTTTTTTTTTTTTCTGAGTTTATTACTTGAAATTGGTAGACACGCTGCTCTTAGGAAGCAGTGCAATAGCATCTCGGTTCGAGTCCGAGTAGCGACATAAGATCTTATAAAAGAGATATTATAAGTTTTATAAGAAAAAAGGGTTTATAAGAAAAAAATACCCAACTTTTTTTTTCTAAAATCGGGTAAAACCTAGTATTAATTTATTAATTTTTAACAAATTTTTTATGATTTTTTCAATTTTAGAGCATATATTAACTCATATATCTTTTTCGGTCCTTTCAATTGTACTGACAATTTATTTTTTAACTTCAGTAGTTAATTTAGATGAAATCATAGGATTTTTTGATTCATCAGATAAAGGAATCGTAATTACATTTTTTGGTATAACAGGATTATTATTCACTCGTTGGATTTATTCAGGACATTTTCCATTAAGTAATTTATATGAATCATTAATGATTCATATAAATTACTTATTAATAATATAATATTATTATGATTAATAACTAGTAATTTTTTTTATTTCTGTTTATGAAATTTTGTTTATGTTTTATTAAAAAAATTTTTTAGAAAAATCTCTTCGTTTTTAAAATTATGACGTATCAAAAAATTCAGTAAGACTTTAGCATACCCATCTTACTTAGTATTAGATAGATTTAATTTGGGTTGAATTTAATTAGATTTATGTTTTTATTTTTAAACAAGGTCGTGTCAGAAAAAAAGTAACCAAGATTGAGTGGGGATACAAAAAAAGAAAGTATTATGAACTTTTTGATTGTAGCCAGTGAACGAGGAAAATTCATATAAAAAAAATCCACTTACAACTATGAAAATTACTGAAGAAACAAAGTTTATTCTAAATTATAAATAAGTATCTATCTAGATATATCGATAGATAGTGATTGGCTCCATTGAAATAAAATTAGGTTTTCCGTTTTATTCTGAACGATCCCCAGGACTTATGGTTTATGATATGGGAATGTTTTTTATGAACCAAAATAAGTAAAAAAAAATTATCCAATTATTTTGATTTTAATGTGATTTATTAGAATCAATTTCTTAGTTAGGGCTATACGGATTCGAACCGTAGACCTGCTCGGTAAAAGAGTTCGAACTTATTATTATCAAAATGATTCGAACTCTTTCAAAGACCCAACATGCATTTTTTTTGCATTGGGCTCTTTCATTAACTGATAGAAAGATCAGTTAGTCTACCATATTTTTTCTTAAAAAAAGATAAGAAATGGTTCCAAGTACTCTGATTGATTATTTTTGAATTCTAATACAATACAGAAGAACTACCAAAGTGTTTCAAAGAAGGGTTGGGTTCTCTTGACGTAGGTTTGCTTTTGGTCTAGATCAACTTAAGTTAAATATAGTCTCTAACATCCTGATTAAAAAATCAAACATGAAACTTGATACACCTTAAGGTTCATAGGACGAAAAGATCATTTTTGAGTTCCTTATACTCATTCTGCCTAGCATTGAGTAGACTGGGTATTCACCCTATCAATATCTCAAATCAATGATGGGTTTTATTCATTCCCTACCTAACGGGGTACTTTAATAGGACCTAATGTCAGGCTATTGTTCTCCTCTTTTTTCCTCAAAAAAAGTACTGGAGTAAGACATCGATTTATTAATAAGATCAATCAATTAGTTTGATTGCGTGATGGACTCCTCTGAAAAACTTTGGCGCACGTGTAAACGAGGTGCTCTACCTAACTGAGCTATAGCCCTTGTGTTTGTGATACACATTTTATCTTATCATGTAGATAATTTCTTGTCAAGATTAATATTACATGATCGAACATTATATCTCTTTGATCTTGTTGTTTATTGGTATTGCTTAGAAATAATATTGGATTTA